>BGPR01016111.1:0-35311 GCA_013235015.1 Araneus ventricosus
AGAAACATAGGTTCATGGTAAAAAAACTTAAAATGGAGTTGAGTGGTATCTGTAGAGCGTATGGTAGCTTAGGTATGAGGAAAAAGCGAAAATAACCAATAGTGAATAATAGCCTAGAAGAGCTTTTGTATTTATTTCCCTGCCTAGTGCCACCGTTTTAGCCCTTAAAAAAATACCATTCCAACCTGTTTTAAGTTTTACTATGAGGATCATCGTCGGAAAAGAAAGCAAGGATTGCTATTTGAAAATTTCGAAATTTTGTCACCAGAACTGTAACTGTGGATTGTTTTGCACATCATCTCGAGCGTATATCGTATTATACCTGCATATAAAATTTACCCGCTACCTATATAATGGTACTGCCTGCTAGTGTCATATATAGGAAACGGGGTGTTTTTTTTATAATCGCCCTGTATAATGAGAGTTTAGGGTGAATGGGTTATTTTTTGTTTAAAAATACGAACGTACAAAAATACTTAGATGATTAAAAAAAAAGCAAGAGATATTACAGTAGTCCAGTCAACGAAGGTCAAAAATCGACGAATAGAAAAAGGAAAAAAATGGTGTAGTTTTGAAATTTAAGTAATAGTTGTTGCAGGTAAAGTCTGGTCTCTTATAGCGATTAACTCTTTCTCCCCATCAACTTCGGTCGCTTCTAATTTTTTTTTATTGAAGTCACAGTCACATTAAAATGTCATCTTGGTCTTCGCTTGAATGTGTGTATCACTGTTTTAACATTATACCTGGAATAGTTAAAGCAATTGAAGTCATTATTTTTAAGCTCTTCCAGAGCATTTTAAACAGTTTCCCAGTGCTGTAATTTGATGGTTAAACTGTTAATATTTCTTTTGTCAATTCAATAGAACGGTCTTTAATTAAAAGAAAAATTGAGCTTTTTAGAGCCATGGAAGGTAAAAAAAAATGTTCTAGCAGAGTATTAATAGAGAATTGCCAGAGATAAAATAAATTATTTTATATAAAGCCGTGAATCTAAGACCCACTATTAAAAAAAATTAAATGTGAGTATATAATTGAGTATTCTCATAAATACACTCTGCACTGTGGTTTAAGGAGTAAAATCTCTAAATAACAGTAGGCATCTTTTTTATTTAAATTATGATATAGATAATTGAAGTATTAAAACAAGCAGAAAATCCTATTGTAAGTAATTATTTTCTTACTGATTTATGAATTATTCATATATATATACATCTGTAGTTATATATATTTTTAATTATATGTAAAAAGAATTTGCATGTATTAATTAATTTGTAATTTAACTGAAATAGTTTAAGTTAACATATATATGTTTTAATTAAATACTATATTTAAATAAATTTAAATTAAAAATTTGATTAAAAAATAAAAAAAATCCGATTTTATTTTTTTAAAAATCGATTTTATCAACCCTTGTTTGGAGTAATTTACAACTTAGAAAGTCTGTAGCAAAAAAAAATTGAATAAAATTATTCTTCAAAAAATGATCGCGAAATATTTCTTTCAAAACACGCATTTAGTATAGTATGTGTTTTAATATAAAAATAAATTATTATTTAAGGTAAAATGATTTTTTTATATGTATATCATTAGGTATTTAAGTTATATTTGGGAATCTATAAACATTTGTTAATAAAAATCCACATTCAACGAACGAAACTCCGTATTTCTCAATAGCAGACTTAGGGAGAGAGTGGTTGTTACTCCCAAAATGGCGGACGATTGAACGTGTCGCTACTTCAGAGACGTATTCAGGGCTTTAGTTGCAGGTAGTGTCCTAAACGAAATACTAAAAGTCCCGTCGTTGGGGTACGCGAAATTATGAGGACAGTTTAAAGGGGAACGTTTCAGTTTTTTTTAAATATCTAAAAAACAATGGGTTCTATCGAAAAACACTCAATTACAAAATTAAAATGAAATTTCCTACAAAAAAACGTTCCACGTTTTTTTAAAGCATCAATAGCTTAGAAGATATAGGAGGAATGAAAAGTGAATATTTCTAAAATTCTTTATTGTAATGGTAAAATCGATTTAAATGGCTGAATCAAGAACACTCATGGAAATCTCATGCCTATATAATAATTATACAAGGGTAGTATTGTATGTGTCGGAGCGGGTGTGTGTGTACGCCAAACCCGTTTGATGAACAATTATGCTCCTTTCCTCCCCTCACATCTGTTGCCCTTTACAAGTTTCCTTCAACTCGTAGTCCAGTCAACGAATTGCAAATTTAAAAAAAATGGTGTAGTTTTGAAATTCGGCACAGTTGCTGGTTTGAGTCCCTAAACGACATACTAAAAGTCCCCGCTGGTGGAAGGTGTGCAGGGGGGTTGAAAGGGGGGATATCTCAGTTACCATTACCTCTACACTATTTTCTTTTTCAATTTTTCCTTCGTTGACTGTACTACAGGCGACTAGTTAATATAAGGTATAGATGAGGACAGAGATAGGAACACACGAGGAAAAAGTATTTCTGTTATTAGTGACAATCACAATAATTTCATTTTCTAACTGTTTTTGGTGCTTTCTAAAACACTGAAAAACTTTTGCATTTTCACGATCTTAAAGTCGATTAAGTGACGAAATTTTCACTTAGTCTCGATAAAATTGGAAGACTCTCGTGATCTCTGAGCTCAGCAGCCCTTCATTGGCAATCTATCTGATTTAGTGAAAAGAGTACTTCAGCAAAAGTTTCTTTGGTGTTGTAAAAGCTGAATAATGACTTCACGATGTAAGGAAGAAAGGATCTTAACAATTTGTTTAGAAATAATATTGTCAGATGAATTTTAGGGGCCTTCATTAGAATGAATTGAGTGTAAATTGATGAGGCCGCGGTTGCCTTGTGGTAATGTCTCGTCTTTGGGGTCGAAGTGTCCCAGGTCCGAAACCCGTCGTCTCCGTCGTGTCTCCGTGTATCGGGCCTGTTGCACGCTAAATCATACGTAGGGGGCCAAACGTCATCCCGTTGGTGTGGTGCGGAAGTGTGGAGAGGGAGGGGTGACAGCCCAGGTGTCGTCCTCGTCATCTGATCGAGGCTCAAAAGTACGTTCCAATATAGCCCTCGTGTTGCTTCAAAACTGAACTAAACTAAACTGTATGAATTGGCTATTAACAGGCAGAATGCTCATTTGATTGAAGCCCATTTTCATTAAAACTAAAATAGAATCGAGAGACTCTGTTACTATAGAGAGAGAGAGCACGTAGCCTGTATTTTTGTAAAATGAAAATGTCGGTTATTGGTGTAGAGTTTAATTCTTCTGTTGCTTTTAGGTAGATTCCTTATAGGAAATCTACCTATTGCAATGGTTCTCATGACACGACTTTCGGAAAATTTCTGCAGATCTTCACCGATCTTGATCTCTAGAATTTAAAACCACCCTTCGTTAAAGGTATATATATTATATATATATATATATATATATATATATATATATATATATATATATATATATATATGTATATATATATATATATGTATAACGCTTTTTCCCATGTTATCTTGTGAACACGATAACTGGAGTAATTTTGATGTAAATTTAACCAGCATGGGATATGTTGTAAGGATAGTGAAAATCTCTGTCGAGTTCGTAGATGGGCTATCCAGCTCAAAGGGGGTGGAAATGGTGTGGGGTGGTGGAAATTTTCATTTTCTCATAATTCCTTTACAATTGAAAATAGAAAGAAAATTCAAATTAGGCGAATTATTGCCTTATCATAACGAACAATTCTTGAATTTTAAACTTTTTAGATAGCTACAATTGGTTAGAAGTTATGAGCCGAAAAGTGATTTTCCCACCCTTCCCCTCCCCTCCTCCTAATTTAAAGTATGTTTTAACCTATGCATGTTACCCCTTGTTCGAAAGATCTCGTCATTTGCAGTCTCTTCCAACCACTTTCATTCTTGCAGCTCTAATTCTTATGAGAATAGAGGGCGAAATGCTCCTTTCCTTATTATTAGTAGAGACGTATATATATAACGCTTTTGCCCATGTTATCTTGTGAACACGATAACTAGAGTAATTTTGATTAGATGTAAGTTCGGTGAAAATATCGACCGTGTTTGTAGATGGGCTAACCAGCTAAAAGGGGATGGAAATGGTGGGGGAATGAAAATTTCATTTTCCCATAATTCCTTTACGATTGAAGATAGAATGAAAACTCAAAATAGGCGAATTATTGCCTCTTTATAATAAACAACTTTTGTATCGAAACTTTTTTGATAGTTACAATTTTTAGAAGCTATGAGCTAAAATGCCACTTTCAATCCTCTCCCCCATTTTATCATTTCCCCATAGCTCTGTTACGCCTAAAGATAGGAAAAAAAATTCAATTTTGCGAATTATCACCTTATCAGAACGAACAACTTTTATATTAAAAGTTTTTGTCAGCTAAAATTTCTTAGAAGTTATGAGCCGAAAAGCGATATTCAATTCCCCAGCCCGCCCAATTTATAATTTCCCCATTACTCTGTTACGGTTGAAGAAAGAAAGAAACTTTCAATTAGGAGAATTATCACCTTATCATAACAAACTACTTTTATATTGAAAGTTTTTTGACAGCAAGAATTACTTAGATGTTATGTGCTCCCATCAGCCGCATTCACTTCCACTTTTTGTAAGGTAAACAAGCTGATATACCTGGCTTTGCTCCGGATTAAAATGCTTTCATGTCTAATATTTTTAATGTAAAAACTACTATTGTATAAAAATTATAATACACAAATTCCTTTTCTGATCTGAAACGTTTTTAATTAAAATGAGAATATCAATTGAAGCAAACGATTTTTAAAAACAGCTGTTTTCTCCATACATTATTATTTGTTATATAGGTACTTCAAATTTCGTTAACAATTACTAAAGTAAAAGAAAGAAATGTTTCAATGAATATTTTGAAACAATTAAATTAACTAATTAATTATTCATTAATTTAAAGAATGAAAAATCAATCAATCATTATTGGTCCTGATATCAATTGTTAATCGTATACTTTTAAAATTTTCTTTTAGCATTAGTCCAGAATTCTATGAATGTATTCTGGCAACTATATATATTCGTATTATTCTTATTCTTCAGCAATAAAGAATATTGTTACGAATTCTGTATAAAATTAATCTTGAAAGAATATTAAAACGAGAGAAACAAATTGTATGGAAATGAAATGTTTGTCACTGAAATGCTAATTTTTTAAAAAAATTAATCAGGTGTAAAAATAGTTTCGTGAGATAATGTTCTCCAAAGATATCGCGGAAAAACGCCTTGCTTAATTTTTAATTAGCTGAAATTGTAAGCAACTTTTGGGCTTTGAAAAGTTAAGGTGAACTTTCTCTTGACTAAAATAAAAAGTGTGCAAAGTCTGGTTGAAATCAGTCCAGTGGTTTAGGAGGAGATGTGGAGCATACATACAGACACAATAACTTTTATTTAAATTAAGATAATTATTAGATAATTACAAAATTAAGATTGCTGGCATATACTACGAGCCATAAAAAAGGTTTTAGTGAAGATATCGTCACAATTAATTAAATATTTAATTTTATTTAAGTAAATAGTCAATTTTAATTAATCAAACAGTTAATTTTAATAGTTAATTTGATAATTAGTTATTTTGACAGATTACTTTAATTTCATATTTAACTAAACATGACTGCACCAAGATTTGTTTAATAAATTTAATATAAAATAACCAAAAAAGCTAGATATATAAGAGTTCCCTTTATCCTTTTTTATATTGAAAAATATCTCATTAACTTTAAAATTGTTTTGAGGTTTTCTGCCTGAGTATTTGCTTTTCACTGTCGATGGAGATTTAAATTTCCTGTTCAAAATGGCCGCATTGATATCCTGTGCTTTAAACACACGTGTTAAACTTGCCACACACAATGTTTAATAATTTTTATTCTCTTATATGTAAAGAATTTAGTGACTATTATCTCTGTAACCAGGGAGTTCTCTAAATGAGCACATTCTAGCAATCTTTAAATGTTTCATGTCATGTGATTTTACCATAGGGCAAAGTAATGTTCGCACAATTAGATAGTAACCTAGATTAAATAAACTAATTTAGAGTCTTTCTTCATTCGTGCCAAGTGTCAATTTCTTGCGACTGTTTCAAATAGGCTGGCTTAATGTTATCTAGGAAATATTTGCTCTGCTGGGATTCTTATTTCTTTATGACTCCTACGTATTGAATGATTATGTGTTGGGATATAAAAAAAATTGACCAATTTACTGACCAATAAATATAGCATAACCTTTTGGAATGAAAAATGGAATGATAAAACTTTGATATAGTAAAAAATTAAATGTCATGAAAACAGAATCACAGCGTAATTATTGCAATGTATAGAAACAACAAAGTCATTGGCTATGTCTGTATTGATATAATGAATGATAATGAAATATATGTAAATAATGAAATATATGTAATATTTCATTACTTCTGTAACATTAGCGTAAAGGAATCTACCTTTGCCTTCAAGCTTGCCGAAAAGGGATTTTTTTTCAATAAAATTGTCTAGAGTTAAAATTTTTTTCTTTAAAATTCGATTCAATATATAAAAGCGCACTGATTAATGATAACGCATGAACGTTTTCTGGCTCAAACGCCTTTAATTATAATTTTCAGATTATTAAAATGTCTTAATAAAAGGACTGTGTAGTACAAGTAAAGCTTTAAGATATCAATGCCGGCAGGAGCTGACAGGGTAGTGTCAAGTATTCACACCTATGTAAGAGAGAGCATGTAGAATAAAAGACTGTATTTTTTGGAAACTTTTATTGGGTGTCAGAACATACGTAACTGTTTGTACTGGAAATACTTATATACTTAGGCAACATAGAAAACAGATACAAAAATATCATTTTCTTACAAAACCTTTTTGTATCCATAATTCTTGGTAGTAGACGTGAAAATTGTTTGTATTGTTTTTCCTAGCTTCTTGAAAAATGCATCAACCCAATTCACTTGGATTCAACCAGAAAAAAAACCAAATTGAGCGAGACAAAACTAGATTTATTTTGAATACTTCTTAGTTACTGAGCTGCTAATTATATAACATTTATTTCTCGAGTAGTTGCTATAATACATGTTGTCAAATATAGAAGGTATGATATTTTCATTACTTGTCAAAATTTTATTTCGCTAGGACAAGGAAATGTGTCGAGATCTTCTTGTGTTGGGGTACCATTCGAACAAGCGGATCATTTCGAAAGAAGCTTTTGATCAAAGGAAAGCACAAAAGGCAGCACAGACCGAAGAGCATAAAGTTAAAGACATGTAAGAGTGTTTCCTGCTGGTAATTAATTTCTTGAAGAAAACTGTACGAATTAAACATTAATCGCAATGGCGTAACGAAATATGGCGATTATAAATGGGCCGAGCGCCATTTTACATCGCTACGTCATTGACTAATTCTATTTTCTAAAAAAATAGATGCACTTTTTTTTATTCGATGCAGATAAGCTTCAAAAAGAATGCCATCATAATTTCCATTGCATATCCACAAGTTCTTTTTCCAGTTTTCCATATAAAAAATTTCCGATTTATTGCTTAAAAGCGAACGCTATACACAAATGCATTATTTGAAATCAAACGTTTAAAAAAATAATTCTCTATTAACAGTGGTAGCTCGTGAGCTCAGAAACAAGGAGGGCTTCAAAAAATGCTTATCAAGAGAATGCAATTTTAAAAGCTACTTTATCTCCAAGTAGGACAAGTTCTTTAATTCCAAATCCAGATGTGAAATTTCCTGCTTTTCAAACAAAGTAAATAATCAGCATATGACATTTTCTATTAGTTTTACTAACAAAAATTAAAGTGACTGTTGATGTGACGATTCTTCTGACGAAAAAAATAATAATAATCGGAGCTCCACATATACATTTCCCTCCTTGCCCAGTTCACACGATAACACTCTTTCAAAAATGAATATCAAATAACTCATATACAGAACATTTATTTTTAAGCTAAAATATATTAAATACATTTTTTACTGAAACACTCTAAAAATTTGAAAGTTTTAGATTAGTATTATTTGCTTGAATCTATCGCCGCAACACGAACCGAAACTGATAAACAGCCAATGAGATTGCAACTTGTGTGAGAGTGAGGAAAAAAGAAAATATATTAAAAAGAGCATCTTTCGTTCAGTTGGCTCCATGCCAGCCAGAGCAGTGTTGACTTTCAGCCCGTCTAAGCTAAAGGAAGAAAGAGTTGCTTTTTCTCTCCAGATTTTCTGCTCAGTGAACGGATTTCGGGGGATGGGGCAGATTATTTTGCAGCTCAGACCTGCGTCTCTCTTCGTTTATATAAATTTTATGCCTTTTTTAAAATTTTTGATTAATTTTTTTGCATTTTCGTAAGTCATTGAACTCTGAGAGCGGAAAAGTAAACAAATAAGATTCAAAACGAAAAATACAAGTTTAAAAAATAATTTCAGGGGGCGCTGCGTCTCTGCAGCCCTAATGGACGAACCGCCACTGTCTATTAATCAATTATTTAAATTTTTTTATTTCAAAATTTCGATTTATAATAGTAACATATTTGCTTAAAATCTATCAAACGTTTTCTAGGGCAAAGAAAGTCTCAATGAAGATTGATTCTTCTATAAAAAACGTTGGTTCAGAATATCTCAAATTCGTTACTGAGCTTAACCCTCTAATTCCTAAGACCATTGGAATAGAGGGACGTCAAAATACGGGAACATCCAAGTTCCTCTTTCAAATATAAGGGAAATTCACCCCCCTCAAAAACCACAATGACAGCTGGCACTATCCGAATTCTAAGAAAATCCCCCTTTTCCCCCAACTCATCTGGGCGAGCCATTCTAAAGAAGAAAGCACGCGCCGCGGGTATGAAATCCATCACACTTAACGGAAGGGGATGAAAACTCCACAGTGATAATCGGACGGTCGACGTCTTTTACTTGAAGAGGAGTTTGGGACGTTCCCGTATAGATAGAGTTAAAGCCAAATGCATAAGTTAATCCCTATTTTATGATTGAATAAGAAAACCCAGCTTCTGCATATCTGTTGCACAATACTACAGGCATAGAATATGACTTATGCATCAGATTATAGCTCATTTTTAGGAATACTTAAGTTCCCCTTGTAATATTTTCTCTCTGTTATTTTTCTACGAAGCATGGGTAATTTTCCAGATATTTCTTATGCATAAACTTTTCGTTTCTGATAATATTTCCCGAAAGGTGCGTTTTTTAATAACAATTTCAAAGCGGTGTTCGGAGATAAATTATTGAAAATAATTTTAACAAATCGATTTATTTCCGGAATTCTAGTTTTTTCTGGCCTCTGAATAACGGCAATAATAATAGCAGCCAAATGACAGAATTTTTGAAATTTGTACATTATCTTTTGTAATATCGTTAAACCAGCACAAAACTCTTTCTATGTGAATAGGAACTGCTCTGTTTGAATTTTCCTATGAAATGGTTTTTAGAATCACAAATGTCGAGAAGAAAATTCAGCCTATCCTCATGGACTAACACAGCATTGGATCATCGTAGCTCATGATCTAATAAAACACTTCAGTTCCAATAACACTTTAATTCAATCTGATTTTTTGGCCATGTAACAGATATAAAGGGTGTGCGATATGCCTTGGTGTCATTCTGGGAAGTAAAATGTATTTGTGCGCTAGGTCCCATTATTTTGACGACGCTGTGAATATAAATTACTACTACGTTCAAAAAGTCCCGGAACTTATTTTATTACAGAAGAATAAATACAGATTATATCTGTGTTATTTAGTGTTTCCTTCGAAGTAATTACTTTTGCAGCTGTGCATTCGAACTCCTTTTGCTATATCTTGCAGTGCCCTAGGGGCTGCACTTCTTTGGAACTTTAGACTTGTCCCCAAGGACTTAAGACTTGTAAGCAAATTCTTCATGTCACATGTCATCATGATGATGACTTCATGACATGCAAAGTCACATGAGAGGAGAGCAGGGAAATAAATAAGTTGCGATAGTGCTGGAGTGTATGTTTTGAATGGTAATTTGACACCAGGATGGACCTGTGAGCCGATGCCTTATCATGATAGAGCATCCACGACCTGGCCTTCTCTGTGACGAGAAGCTTTGAATGCCTGTAGACATGAATACGAGCAAGCTTTGTATGTATTTTAGCTGGAAGAAGCCTATTCTGTTTAGTCGGCCACATGATACTTTGCTTATTCCGCAAGAGATGGCATAATTTATTTACATTTGAAAAATATTTTGGATGTTCCTCGACATTTTCATCACAGTAGTAAAAGTACTTTTTTTTACTTTTTAAAGTCAAATATGAGGAGTGAGCGAAAAAGATTTCACTCGCGGCTCGAAGGTGCTTCGGTTTCTTTTTACTCAATGGCGGCTTGTCCATTAGGGATGCAGAGTTGCATTCCCCCTGAAATTATTATAAAGGTTTGAATTTTCGTTTTTATTCTAATTTACTTGTCTGAGTGTTCAATGATCAACGAAAATGACAAAAAAGTAATAAAAAAACGTAATATAAGACGAAAAATCAATCAAGTTTTAAGAGAAAGACAGACCAGATCTGCATAGTTTTGCCCCTCCTAAGGATCAACATTCGTTCACTGAGCAACGCGGAACGCTTATTCGGAAGAAAAAAAGCAGCCATTTCTGCGTTTGATTAAGATACCCTTGACTTTCGTTTTCCACAGGTCTCGTTTGGCGCGATTTCCGCCTTTGCCTTCCTCATTTGGCTTTTTTCTCTTTCTCTCAGTAGTCCAGTCATTAAGCAGTTTTTAAAATCAAATTCTGGAGGAGTTCTAATTTTTTGCTCCTTTTCGTTCTCCTGGGTGCTGATTATGAATCTGAGGTTTACCACCAAAGTGTTTTTGTTGGAAGTTTGTTGTTTTGTTTTAGTTATGGCCAAAAAACATGCAAACATTTTCCCCTCAGTGTTTGCTTGTAACTCAAAAACTATCAATTTTTAGTATATCATCGTTATATATCAAAATAATCAGCACAAAATTTCCTACAACTTAGGTCTATAATCTTTTGTAGCACTGCTTGATTTTGAGCTGATGAGTCTCCACTGCTTTTATCCTACTTACGTCAAGGCCTCCCATATTTAATTTATTCACATGCGCCTTATTGAAAAAAATACTATGTGTTATCAAAAGTGCTTTTTAAGAAACATTATTTAAACTTTTCATGATAAATTATTTTAAAAATCTAAGATCATATTTATACATAATTTAATTAGGTTGTGTCCTTTACACTAAAAAATTGCTGCTTGTTTTTCAGAAAGATTGGTATTTTTGTAAAAGAATATTAGGACCTACTACAAAAATGTCTTTGTAAATTTACAAATATAGTGCTTTTTTAATTTCTTTTCTGTAGAAGAATTTGTGGCAGTGAGTTACAGACTACCTGCAATTTAATGCAAGCTCTAGCGAAAAGGGAAGAAGATAACTTAACGGGTTGTCTTGCTGTAAGTATTAACCCGTTATCCGCCATTGTCACTTTTTTGGGACGCTTGTTTCTTTTTATTTTCACCTAAACAGTGCAGTTTTTAGTTTTGATTGTTGTATCTGAATGTTGAACTGACAGGTATTAAAAGTTACAAATCCAAAAAAAATCATTTTTGTAGTTAAAAAAATAATTAATTCTAGTTAAAAGTTGATTAATCAGTTTAATAAAAAAAAATTCAGAAATAGCATTTTCTTTCGCATTTCATTAATGTTATCATATTAATGTAAATTTTTTTGAAAAAGTGAAATTATAGAGTTATGACATATAATGGGTTAAGAACTATTGGTAATTAAAATTCAGTACTTACGTTAAAAAATCGACCCAAGCATGTCTATTATTTAACCAATAGTTCATTTATTTCTAACACCACATTTTAGATAGTATTTTAAAATTTTGAAAATATAATTAAAAAAAATAAAAATTCAAATATAATATTAGATAGTTATTTTTTCGGTAAATGATCGCTAAAAATTAATAATTTTTGAGGGAAACATTCTAAAATTAGTTGGAAAAGTGATGTTATCTTGACGATAAATTATATCGATGTGCATAATAAATAGATAAATATTTTTAACAATTTTCTTCAAACAGCACTTTCATCAAATTGCCTTTTGACTAGTTGATTATTGTTTTCTTTTAAATTGTTATATTCTGAGAACAGTCGTATGATAAATGAATGTTTGTTTGAAATAAAATAATTTCTTCCGTATAAATTTAATTTTAATTTCATGGCAATAAAAAATAGCACATCCCCTACTTCCCTCTCTACTGAAGTGAAATTTTCTCCCCTTTTCTTACAGTCAATAAAGATTGAAAAGACTTGCAATCAAAAATCCAATATAAAAAAAATTCATCGTGTTGTAGAACAAAGTACGGTTACAGAATTTTATTGAACAACAATTATTTGTCGAAGAACGGTTTCAAATTTTGAAATTGTACCAATAAGAGTTTAATTTATGGTTGTGTCACATAAATATGTATCAACTTAGGGAGATCGATGTACATGATATATTAAAAAATAAGAAATATTTAAAAAAATAAATGATTTTTTAACATTTTTTAATTCAAGTTTTTAATCTCTTGAACATTTTCTTACCAAACATCTGTTAGTCGTGCTGCCATCTATATGTTAAATCATCATCTACTTGTCATGTTCATATCCTCATTTAGAATATTCTAATTTATAGACAATTATATTTATTCGTGATGTGAACGAAAAAGGCGAGGAAGTTTCCGCTTATATCGATTTCAGACACAGATTAAGAACCGAGAACTGGAGGTCTTACTTTAGAGGTGAAAAAAAGATTACACCTTCAGAAAGCGATTTAAGGTAAGTTTTACTTTACTTTAAACTTTGAAAGTACTTTTTTTATGGAAAAATTCTCGAAAGCAAATAATATAGGTAATTGATTTTAAATATAAAAGTATAAAATTTCAGAGATTTTAAAGAAAATATTTCTTTGAATAAGTTACTCAAGAAGGAGTATTTTGATCTTTTAAATGCAATAGTTTTTCTTTGCTAGTAGAACATAAAATTATTGATAGGAAATGTTCTTGTTTGTGAGATTTTTCTATATCTCAAACTTAAGCGGTATATAAAGTGAAGTTTCAAAATTTCATAATCATTAAAGATATACGTTAATGAAAATAAAATCGATATAGAAATAGAATTATAGAAATTAAGTCAATGGGATGAATATTAAATAAGAAAATAAAGTATATAAACCAGTTAAACAAACTGGGACTCAACGTATTAACTGAGTACTTTAGACATATAATATACAGGATGTCTACTCTAATCATGGGCCAATGGCTTTGAGAGCTTTTCTCAAAGAGTCTAAAATTGTGTTTAAGAATTTAAAAGACTTAAATTTTTTTTTTCGAAAAGTAGTATAACCGTCGAAAGACTCGACCGCAGATTCCTATCAATCTCAGCATTTTTGTCCTTCGTGCATCGCCCCAAAACATTTTCGGAATTATGTGTTCCTGTGCGTGTATGAAAGCGATAACTCTAATACGAACGAGCCAGATGGATGAAATATGGTATGGGTTATGACATCAAAGTTGTAGATTTCTATCAAATTTTGGACTGATTCCGCCTATGGGAAATATGTCCGCATATGGCAAGATAATTTTAGAACGTAAAGAGCTCTGAAGATTAAATTCAGCATATGTTTTATCATATATTTTTATTAAACATATTATATATGTTTTAGCATATATTTTTATTTGTTTATTATAAATTTTATCAATAGAATTGTAGATAGTGGAAAGTGGGGTAAAACCAGGTAGCTAAGACTCGAAGGCGGGCGAAGATAAGCTATTTGTCATAGACCTTGTCAAATTTTATTAAAATACCAGCTGCATGGCCCGGCTTTGCGCGGGCTATCTCGAATAATGCGTCATTCCCCGGCGGAGAGGAGAAGTGAGGTCACGTGACCAGCGTCGCTGGGGATCCATATTTTTTCATTTGCCCGCGTCCAGCTTATAAATGCATGAAGCAAGATGCACTACATACATGAAATCTCAAAGTTAAATCTCACGGAAAAAAACATTTTTAGTAAAACCCCTAATTGAGCGATTTTGATTTCTGCTTTTCTTTATATCAATTAAAAAACCCAGCACACAACGCCGTCCATATTGCATTGTTGAGGGATCCATATTGTATCGTTGATTTTTTCAACAATGAAACAGAAACACGCAATTAAATATTTGTTTAAACAATGAAAACGGTTTGAATTGCGCTGCAACAATGAAAAAGTATTGTTGTAAATTAGTTTTTAATTAATATCTTTTTTACTAATTAAAATTTTGGAATTTAGAAGTTCAAAATGTATTCCTTGGATTATTCCTCATCTTTTGGTACTTTCCGCGCGCTTCTCCGTTCAGCGGTTCGTGAGAAGATAGCCTCACATACATACACGTCGAATTTTAATAGTGTAGATTGATTGTTTAACGGAGTACAATATATCATTCTGAAAAGTCATAGTTTCATTACATTTTATCAATGATTTTTTTTATCTAAAAAGACAAACCACCCGGTTTTACCCCAATAGTAGGGTAAAACCGAGTACACATGTTAACTTAAATTAGGAAAACTAGCTAGAAAGCTAGTTTTCCAAAGCTAGATTAAAACAAACTAGATAAATGAAACTTTGTGTTCAATCTTATCGGCAAATTTGTAGATCTGCATCAATTTGCCGTTCTAGTGGGAAGTAAAGAAGTTGAAAATGTGTTCTCTGTTTTCTTCGCTGGACTACGAAAGCGCTAAATTGTGTACTATGTCAGAAAGTATAGGAAAGAATACTCCCTTTGTTTTTTTTTAACTCTAAATTTTTAGATTCTAAAAATCGAAAAAAAAAAAAAAAATGTTGACCAAAATTGTTTCCAATTGGGCCTCTCGCCTCCTAATGCCTACACTCCTGCTCTCTGGTGAAGATCAAACAGAAAGCTCACTACAGATGTTATACAATCTAATTTCAGCCTCGTTATGAGTTAATGTATTAAAAATTATTTATAGCCAACGTAATCGTCATTTATTTAAAATGCAAAAATGTTTATGCAAGCAAAATCTAGTTTAAAATGAGTAGGAGCTAACTTTCTTAAATTATAGAAAATAAGCTGTAACTAATATGAATAAGTTTATTAATTAAGGAAATGTAATATTGCCTACTGTTCTTATATTAAGGAAATGTAATGTTGTAAATTTAAGAAACTTTAATCCGATTTATGATTAACGTCGAGTTCGAAAGATATAAATACTTTTTAATGCGCTTAAACTTAATTTCTTTGAATAATGAATATTAACAAATGTGGTTTACAACTTTTCTATGAGTTATTATATGGAAGAATGAACTCATAGCATTAACCTTTGATGATTTCTAAGAATATTTGATATTCATATGTTCAAAATATTTATAAGCTGTTTTAAATAACCATTATAATAACCCCTATATTTACCGAGATATAACAATGGAAAATAATTTCTCTAGAATATTTTTAAATCTATTCTTTCCGTACTACTATTTTTAATGAAACTATTTATGTGCTATTTTTTATGGCCTATTTTTTAATTTTTTTATTTACAGTGTAAATTACTTGCTATTTCCAGATTTCTTTGAGATTATTTATTGCCAGCTTCTTTATTATTATTTGTTTTGACAAATTACTAATCAATATAAAATTGAAAATAGGATAAAATAAAAAAAATCTCATAGCTATATGCAACTCCAAGAAAGAAATTGATAGCGTGGCTTTGAAGATTGGAGAATGGTGTTCATCTGAGTTGGAGTCTTGTCCATCTGGTCACATCTGAATAATACCAGGAACCTAATAGCCTTAGTGTAGCTTCAAACTGGGACTTCACGTTCGTTCGATCAATATTCAGATAGAAGGCATGGTTACTATAGCTTTCTGAGCCTTACTGTATGTGTTAAAATCATCAAACTGCGTACTTTTCTTATATTAATTCCAACAAAGTTATTTCTCTCTCTTTTAAATAAGAAAATCTGGTATTAAGTGACTTTCAATTGTCGACAACTTTTTCTAACATTATCAGTTTTGTTATGGCAAATATTCTCTAATTATAAAAATGTTTTTTAGTTTTATTAATTAGGCTTTAAATCTTAAATTCCATTTTGGAATGAAATTATGTCCCTGGAAGTAGCAACTATCATGTTGAAAACTTTCCTTCTATTTCTGCTAAAGCATTACATTTGTTCAAAAATTTTGCATTCGTTAAATGGCAATATTTTTGATCGTTTCTGAGAATCTAGAATATCAGATGCTGTCCTCAATTCGAGATTTAGTTCTAATTTTTTTTTCTTCAATTGGAGACAAAGCGGCTTTATAGCAAGCATACGTCTCAAACATACCTTTCTACTAAATCTAATCCTAATTCTAAAATATCACTGCTTTTCTTTTTTAAGCATAAATAACTGATATTTTAGAAACAAATAACGGAAGGTTGATTTTCTGCTGGCTTCTGGCATGACTAAAACTAGTTTAAAGTATTTTCATTAAACTAAAAAGATTTTAATTTTCTCTAACCGAAACTGATACGAAATATCACTAACGGTTTTTCATTATAATTAAGAATAAGAACCCAAACAGCAGCGGATGTATGCAGATAAAAAATTTTCTGCAGTGTCCAAAAATGAATTCACAAAGTTCAGGACACTGCTTTTATTAAACAATAGATGGCGCTTTACTCGACAGAGGGAAAATCGTTCCAGTGCGCTCCTGAAATAATACAAACGTCCTCTCATTTCATTTCCGTTGAAATCATAAATAAATATCTTATATGGGAATAATTTATTTTGTTCCTAAATATAAAGGCTAATAAGGGTGGTATCATTCTTTGAGACTCTTCTGTGAGAAACAGAGCTCTTGTTTTTAGTTATTTTTATAGTGATCAGATGACAAGTATGTCATTTGAATAGAGAATGAAGTTTTAGGATTCTGAAGTTTTGCTGCACTTATCGGATGGATATATTAAATTTCAATAATCCACAATTACTAATGTTTTTATTTTTATTCTGCATCTTAGCATTATGTTATATCTTAATATAAATGAAAGTCATTGTGGGTATGTTTGTATGTATGTTCCATATCTCCTCTTAAACCACTACACTGATTTCAACCAAACTTTGCACGCTTATTAATTAAGACAAGGGGAAGATTACTGTCATCTTTTCAAAGTGCAAAAGTTAATTAAACAGTCAGTTAATTAAAAATTAACCGAAAGCGGTTTTCCGCTGTACGTTTGGAACAAATTATCCCCCCAAAATTATTTTTACACCATCTTAAAGTTCAAAATTTTACCTTTTTAATGATGCCAATTTTATATCTGTGACATTTTTCCTTCAACTTTTATTATTTTTTCAAAATTTAATAAAAAGTTGACACGCAGACGATTTTGAAATAAAGCAAATTTAATGATACTCAGTTGCTAGGCAACGGTGTAATTAATTACTTTACCATTATTTTTCCTCTTTATTTTTTCAAATATCGTTTGGCAATGTTTTCATTGGTTCTTAAAGAATTCTAAAGCTTATTTAATTAAATTAAAAAATCGCTGCAGTTAATATCACCTGTCATCTTTATCTGCGTTTCCTAAGAAATAATAAATAAGTAATATTTTAATTGAAAATATATAACTTTTAAGTATTACGAGACTCGGAGTTGTGTTTTAACGATGCCTAAAACAAAACA
This sequence comes from Araneus ventricosus, assembly GCA_013235015.1. NCBI lineage: Eukaryota > Metazoa > Arthropoda > Arachnida > Araneae > Araneidae > Araneus > Araneus ventricosus. The sequence goes on from BGPR01016111.1 coordinate 17,708, forward strand.
TAAGTCAATGGCTCAAATTCCAACAAAGGCGAAGATAGTAAAGCTTTTGTAAGTAGATGAAATAGGTGTTTGATAACAGCACGCTCCAGAAACGTCGTTTAGAGGCAAGCATTGGATTAATGTAAGTCGTTGTAGCTTTAACCTCTGTAATTGGGAGGCTGTGGTTTTGAATGTTTATTGTACATATTTTTATGCACATGAGGTCTTAAAAACAAGATAAAGGTCACTGCAAAATATTAAAAGTCAAAAAGTTAATTAAAAATTTAGCAAGATTTTGGCGTTTTACCGAATATATCCTCCGAAAATGTTATCTAACAAAAACTGAATTTACACCATATTTTTAGAAAAATTAGCTTCTCAGTGACACTAATTTCAATTCCGTTCAATTTTTTGCGTCTCATTTTAATAAATTTTTCAAAATTAATTTTATACAAAATTTGTAGCATTTATTTTTCAATGTTGGTGAACAAAAATGCACATACGAGGAACTGTTGCAAAAAAAATTATGGAAAACACTAAAAGAAAAGTTTAAAAACAGACAATTCACAATTCATACCAGGAAAAACTTTTGATTTGGTTTATTTTCATGTTTTTTATTAATCAAAAAGTAATTAATTGTCCCAAAAAGTCCACTAAAACCTTTCTTATACTTCAGTATTTGTGACAAAATTTGAAGTACTTATTTAACAAATATTACGGATAGAATTAGTGTTTGGCGTTTTTTAAAAATCGTTTGCTTCAATTGATGTTCTCATTATAATTTAAAAACGTTTCACACGATAAAAGGATTTTGTGTATTATAATATTTTATACAAAAGTATTTTAGTACTGAGCAATGCCGGGTATATCATCTATATACAATATGTATAATTTTTAAACAAAATATTAGACATGAAAATATAAATAAAAAATGTTAGACATGAAATTAATTTAATCCTAAGCAAGGCCGGATATTGTATTGGCCGTATCTCAGCTAATTTAACATAAATATGGCCAGTTCTATTAAATTAATGATTAATAATTTAAAATGTCATCGTAAATTAATATGATAAACTTCCATAAAATGATGTAAAATTAAAGTTCTTTGGTGCAAATTCATAATTAATATGAATGGTAACTTATGTATTTCACAACATATTGTCTATACCGCGATATAACAAACGCTTTATCTATCTTAGCTTCTATAACTGGGTTAAAGGAACCTCATATCATACTTCAAGTGCTAATTTCGAGGTTGTGCCCGATACGGACACTTTGAAGTTACTTTTCATCAGCAAGAGTGATGGTTATGCTATTGATGTCAATCCAAAAGTAAGTATTTCAAATGCATAATGTGAATTCAAATCTGAAAAAGTCAAAGGAGCAATTTCCTTTACTTTAAAAGTCTAAGATTTTGATTTAACTCATTGATTGGTGAATTAACTTGTCACAGAGGTTTATTTGAAGTAAATGTTATTTTTATGAAGTCTTTTAAGAATTTGCAGAGGGGAGTTTGGAATATTGCTATTTTCTAGAAAAACCTTCTTGAACGAGTTTCAACTTTTTAAGTGTAATCCATTCTCTACTTAAATATGTATATCTGTTTTTTCATACATTTCTCTCATACACATTCTCAAGCAAGCAGGTTATAAAATTATTGAAAGACCTTATTACCATTACTTTACAATTTATCATCATCATCCGTTCTTTAAATCAATAAAAAATATACTTGATGATTAATATAGAGCCTAATATAAATTTTAAACAATATATTCCTTTAAAAAGGCATCCTTTTTATTAATAGAAAGACCATCATAGCATTCATATTTTTGACAACTCTTTTTGAAGAACATTTCTGGCAAGGCTTTTATAGGTATGGAAACCATGTGTCGTATTACTTTGCGTGAACCTACTGAGCGTTGTATTCGGGTGCTAGAACAACGTTAATGTTGGGGCGGGGGGAAATAATTATCAATTGGCTAATCACGAAATATCATATTAAAGCTTCGTGTATTCAAATGACATCATATTAATTTTTATTTTTGTGAAATTTTTTAAACCATCAGTATGTTTTCCATTTGCATTTTTGATGGTTAAAGATGATTAACGTCAGTAGAGGATTGCGGGAAACTGAATATGATGTATTGGGTTGCTCAAAATGTGGTTGCGTTTTTCAATAACAGACGAACATTCATGCTTAAATTGTAACTTAATTAATTTTAAACTAGGAATTTGGAATTGCAACTTGATAAGTAACAAAGCGAGTATATTTTTGATCATGATAACTTTAAAAAGCTTGTAATGATGAAGTAGAATGAAAGAAGGTAGAAAGTACTTGAAGGCTTATTTTATTTCAATTAATTTTTAATTTCCTTAAAAAGTCGACTCAAAAAAACAATTACTTTTTGGCCTTCTGAATAATTTTCGAAAGCAAAAAATTACTTAGCCCTCTGCATATTTAAGCGAAGTCACAATGCTTAAAAATATATGAAAAAAGTTACAACATCTCATTCATAAAGAACTATCATAGATTTCTAGTCGAAAAAAAGTCGACTACTAAAGAACTATCATATGTTTCTAGTCTAAAAAAAAGTTGACTACTAAAGAATTACCATAGATTTCTAGTCGCTAGTGCTATGAAAGAGCTATAAAGTCTATGTTTGAAGCAAAATATTTTAATAACAGATTTTGCACTTTTAAAGCTTGTAAATTTTAATAAGCTGAATTATTTTTGATCCTTTGATTACACATTTTTAGGTTAAAATTATTACTTTCTCCCCCCTTTTCGCTTTCTTTCAGATTCAAACAACTGAAAAAGTCTCCCGGCTTGATTTGACAGAAACTAGCTACGAACAAGCAGTTATATTCGATCACCTGGTGGTTAGAGCCATCCCCTGAGACCAAGGAAAACTACGGAAGATTAGATGATCACATGATCCATGAACTCTACCTCATCCTGTTTGCATTTTCATTAACTGAGTACCTTTGGCGAAGAATCTTGTAAGAGTTTTTGTACGAAAATTCAAATGTCTGAGAAAAATTGTTTAGAAGTGAAGAAAGAGTTGTTTGAAATGGATATATATGTGATAATTAAATGGATATTAAATAAGGTCTTGTAAATATTTGTAATTAGATGGAAACAAGGCAGATACGGTATGCTAATTAAATAATTAACATTTATCCCTTTACTTTAAGTACTTTACGTTACTTTATATTTCACTTTACGTACTTTACTTACTTTTTCCCTTTACTTTACTTTACCTACTTTTCCCTTTACTTTACCTACTTTTCCCTTTACTTTACTTACTTTTTCCCTCGCTAAAATGTTGTCTTTCGCACCGTGGGGGTAAAACGCACGTTCCAAATAAGTATAAAGAGAGGCAATATGTTCCTTATGGAATATATTGCCCTAGAAATGTCTCAACAAATCGTTTCAAACCAATTTTGTGAGATGAACCGACTGATGAACTGAGAACATTGACTCTTAAAACTGTGGAGAATGCAAAGCAGCTTAGTTTATTCAGATTAACGCCTCGTTTTCAAGTTACACGAGAGCTCTACTCCCCATTATACAACCACATTCAAGAAGTTTTGGAACTTACTATATATATATATATATATATATATATTTGACGAAAGAATGAATACTTATAGAACCTGCTAATTTGGTGATTTCTTCAAAGTAACTACCCACTGTAAATAAGCATTTTTGCCACCTTTCATATAAAGATGTAAATGTGAATTACAAGCCTGCTTTTGCCACCTCCTCCAGTGCCTTCGAAGCTGCACTTCTTCGGAACTTGAGAATAGTTGCTCTTTAAACAAATTCTTCATCCGAGGAAAAAGTCACATGGGCAGAGATCGGGGAATAACCTGGTTTTTTATTGCCCACCCGACCCTGCTTACCCAAAGAGTGTAAAGCATGTGACGAGTCGGCTGGAAGAAAAATTCCAATACAAATATTTAAGTACAATACAAAATAATAGAATACGATATAATACAAAAAATTAGGTAATACAATAAAAAAAATATGAGTTATATAATACAATAAAAGTAATACGATACACAATACAAATGTGACTATAAATATAATTAAATACAAACAGCAAACCTAATAGGTAATTACAAATATAAATAATAAATAAATACAAATGAGCGTAATAAATAAAGAAACATACATAAAATAAACAAGAAATGAAAACTTTATAAAACCTATTAAATAGTAAAGAAAAAAAACGAAGTCTGCGATATAATTTAGAGAAGAGAGACAGGTAATTGCATACAGGGCACCCAGTATGCAATTTGCATAGCTTAGATAAATGTGTTGAATATAATCAACACGAAGAAAAGTGTTCAAAGAAAGGTTTTGATAAGTTACAGCTCATTCCAACAAATAACATAAATTTTTTTATCAAATTTCCTTAAGTGGCAAATACCACCCGCTGTTCCCAATTACTTTTCATATTACTGTGAGTTTATTTTAAAGGATCTAAAAGTTTAGAACAGGGTTTTCCAACCTTTATTCCCTCGTGTACCCCTTGATTATGCTTTTTATTTTGGCGTACCCCTACTGTCATACTTCCCCTCCTCCAACCATCCGCCTATGCAAAGAAGATTTTATTAATAATATTAAGGGTTTAGTTAAGCTCAAGAATCAAATGAATTAAAATCATTTGCTGGGCTTATTTTTGATTCTGCATTTTATTCCGTTTTTACAATAGTATTAGTTCAAAGAGAAAAAAAAATTAAACCCGTATTCCAATAATTTCACATTAACTTTTAAGGATAGCTAAAATTTACAGTTTGTAAAAATCAACTATTCAAGAGGAAGGAAATTTCAATACGATCCTTGAGCTTGTCTCATGGAACTGAGGTTTATAAAATTGTGTTCAAATGAATACAGAGGTAATCTCCTGTCTGGAGCTTCGTCTAGCTCAGGGGCTCCCAACCTTTTCCCCTCGCGTACCCCTTGATTATTCTTTTTGTTTTCGCGTACCCCGTATTATCATATCCAACTTCCCCGTAATCATCCATCTAGTTAAAGAAATTTTTACCAATAATGTTAAGGTTAATTTAAAAGTGAAATCACTCGAATTTCTAACATTTGCAGAACTTATTTTTCATTTTACATTTAATTCCATTTCTACAACAGTATTAGTTGAATGCAGAAGCAAATGAAACCAGTATTGTAATTATTTCGTTTTGAGTTATAAAGATATCTAAAAATCATACTTCGTCATAATCAACTATTCAAGTGGTATAGTTATTAAATAGCAAGCATTCACTTGGAGAAACAGTATTCTCTAACTTTTGTTAATCCCTTACGTTTTATTGTTTCCTCCATTAACAATTTTGAATTCGCGTACCTCCAAATGGTCCTTCGCGTACCATATAACTACGTTCCTCCCATTGGGGTCTCAGGAAGGAATTTGATTCACACGCCAAAACGCTACAGAAAACGTTATATGGGTGATCCTCTATCTATCAGTAACTACATATGTTAAAAACATAACTAATGTCTTATTTTAGAGATAAAGCGCAACAACAGAAGTTACAAAAAAAAAATTAAAATGGGAATTGTAGTTCAGCGACTACTGAACTGCATATAGAAACAAAAGAGTCACGCGAGTAAAATAGTCTTACGCCTTTAACATCAGCGGCTGTTTGAAAAAGAGACTCCGGTCATTTTTTAATCCCTTTTGTTTTCTTGTGTCCGCCATTACCGACTTTGAGTTCGTGTCCCCCAACTGGCCCTTCGCGTACCCCAGGGGTACGCGTATCACAGGTTGGGAACCTCTGGTTTTGAAGGAATAAGGAAATAATTCAGTTACTTTTTATACATTTATGTATTAGTCCTGGAGAGTAGGACTGTAGCAGTGATTATGCGCCATGTAATTGTAACAACTCTGGCGGGTTTCCCTAAGACTATGGGCCATTGATATTTTTACAATCCTGCCATCCTACAGTTACGCCACTTATCTCAAGAGTTCAATGAATTTTTAGTTGAATCAAAACGACATTACCAAAACAGAAGGAATAATAATACTAGATAATAAAAAAAAGGAAGATTTTATGTAAGAAAGCTGTTAAAACCCTTATTTTAAGACGATATTCGATCATTCTTCCAGCCAGCAACATAAAAGCTAATCAGTAAAAAAATTAAAATTGTTTCAAGATAAAAATTTTAATTTTAGCAGTCTCCGAATTTCCAATTTCATTTTGATTGCAAACTCCACAATGTTTTACGAATCTTCATCGTTCGATAAATCACAAAATGGAGGGATGGGCAATTTGCTGCTTTCAGAAAATATGAAAGACTCGAAATAGAGCAACGAATGAATAAGAAGTTGAATTATTGTAAGGTGTCCTTTAACTGCGAACTTGAAAGAAACGGCAATTTATGTAAGGTCGTTAAGAAAAATCGAAGGCGTTTTTTAATTCTAAACATGAGCGAAGCAATCAAAATTCTCATGCCCTAACTTATGCCGTCGAAGAGTTTTATGGGCCTTAGAACAATTAACGAAAGCAGGGGAGAAAGCTTGCTGCTTTAATTAAAACATCCAAAGAAATTTACGACACTCCTGCTTCAATTTTATTTAAAACCTCCGGTGAAAAAAATGAAAAATTGAAAGGGATACTCTGGCAGAGAGTGAAAAAAAGAAATGTGAAACGTCGAAATAGTCGCATCTGGAAGAACATATTTTATATCGAGACAAGAGAAATGGTCAGAGCTATTCTCACAGCTTGAAGGAATCGTCCAGCCTCCCGATTTGACTCATGAGTTCGCAGATGCCGGATTCTAAGGCGTCGCCATTTTTTCCCACGGATAATTTAAAGTTCCGATAGAATTTCTACAGAACCAAAGTTTTCACGTTTATGTCAGCCAGTTTAAATAATTTGCTATTAATCATTTATACATTAAACAGTTTTATTTTTTTGACTTATCTTTAAAACATCACGAAATAATATAACTCTGAACCAAACTAAAAATTAGAACTCCTTTCGATTTGGAGCAAAAATTGGCAGGTTTGAAACTGCTACCTTTTTTAATTACCACTATTTAGAAGTCTGGTTGACCGGATATGCATCCGATCATAACCGTAATTTAGTTGGGATGCAATTACATCGAAACTATAGCATTTTTTCTTTCATGTGGGTCAGTTTGTTCTGAATTGGTTCATCTCGAAAGGATTTCCATCTTTTAAAATATTGTCTGCTGATGAGTCATCATCTACCTCTGCTACACTCCAAATCCTGCGTGAATATGCAGGAACTATGTTCTCTCTTCTGATTACTTATATTTCTGGAGTATATTTAACTCAGGGTTGATCAAAATGAGATTAGCAGCAGCTTAGTTCAATTAAATTAGATTAACTTCTCAAAGCTACACCAATCTTCTCTTGAAGCTACACGAGACAAGCTACGGGACGAGTTGTTTAATTTTGAAAGTATATCAGATGAATGATAACGGAGATACCTTAGCTGGCATCCTCTCTCCAAAGTTCCACACCATATTAGCTGTAGGGCGTTTGGCCCTCCGATGGATTTACCATTCACCAAGTATGACAAGCCTAGCGGATCTGTTGCTGAATTGCTTCTCGAACAAGAAACTGCCAATAAGACACCGCAACCGACTTAGTAACTTCAAGGAAAAGGTCTAAATTATTAAAGTTACACCGAATGTTTCTAAAAGATAAACTTACTTTATCATAATTTCCCTACTTGAGCAGAATTGCTATATATTGCCAGTCTGGCTGCCAAAATGTTTCCGGCTTTTCTTTCTTTCAACACAAATGCGGGCGATCTTCCATTGAAAACATCTTCAGGAAGGTACATTATGTCTCTTTTATGACTTCCTTCGCTTGCAGAGTCGCAAATCGTGGATAACAACCAAAGCTTGAAATTGTAATCAGGGCAAAAATACTGCCACTTAGACTTTGCGGTCTCTATCGTTTACAGTGAGATAGCATTACGCCCTTCGATAAGGCGTTTCTAATTTTATATGAAATTTCAATTCAAACCAACAGCAAGCTTCTTCACGTAGGATTACGTTCCTCCCATTGGGGTCTCAGGAAGAAAATTGATTCACACGCCAGAACGCCGCAAAAAACATTGTATGGGAGACCCTCTGTATCTCGGTAACTACATATGTTAAAAACATAACTATTGTCTTATTTTAGAGATAAAGGGTAACAACAAAAGTTACAAAAAAAAATGAAAATCGGAATTGTAGTTCCGCGACTACTGAATCACAAAGTTGGGCAAAAATACGCATGAATTCGTGACGCGATCCTCTATATCTCGGTAACTACGTATGTTAAAAACTTAACTAATGTCTTATTTTAGAGACAAAGGGTAACAACAGAAATTACAACAAAAACTTACTTAAACTTAAAAACTTTACTCGAAACGAAAGAGTCACGCGAGCAAAGTAGTCCTACACCTTTAACATCAGCGGCTGTTTGAAAAGACAGCCTCTCGTCATTTTTTTTTAAATTTTAGAGTTTCACATATAGTTTCCTGTGATATGAATAGATATTTTCTCCCGAATCAATCACTATTTTGTCTATATTTTTATATTTAAATACATTCAAGGGCCAAAAATGGCGGATTCAGTCTTGATGAGGTGCAGTGTTAGCCGTAAACTTCATCCCGCGGCGATAACGGTGGGAAAAAATTGTTCGAAATCTCGAGAGAGTGATACATAAGGATGGAAAAAGTGAAGCTGTTGTGAATGATAGGCGTTTAATTGGCACGATTTGAGTTTCGGAATCGCCAACATGATGGATTGGCGATTGGGGATGCGCTCCCTTCCTTCCGGGCAACTCGAGCAAAATGTTATTTATTCGTGGCCACCGGGTCCCCGGCCGCACAGAAATTAATACGTCGTAAACAACTGGAAGAAAAAATAAAGGAATTACACCAGATAATAATAGTTGACTTTACGCAAAAATAAGCAGAGAGATAAATCTGTGCATGAGGGAGACGGAAACAATGGATATTTAACTTGAATTCTTTTTTAAACATGTTTTCAACGGTGCTTGCTGGTCTGTTGAAAGTTTAAAACATTTGCATGGAGCATTGTGTCTACTACTAGTGTAAAAAATTTGAATATAACAGGTTTAAAAATTGATTCAATTTCATTGTTGATTGGTTGTTACATGCATGTAATCTTCAATGCAAACCAATGGGATCTTCAAATAAATAATAAATTACTCATGATTGCACCTATTATTGGAATATGGCTCACTCTCCCTGAGAGGAAATCAGATGCAATTAGAAGCGGTAAAGCGGCATTCACCATCTACTTGAAGAAGCCGTCAATCTTTACTAGACAGACAGATGTTCTGCATCTGTCAAATACATTCTTGACAAATCTCCAGTTCTAGAATCAAAACGCGAGAGCATTTCAAATTTAATCCAGTCAGTCTCACTGAACTATTACAGAAAGTTTTTCATATTCAGATTTTTAGATTTCTCAAATCTATCAAATTTTTAACCTTACTAATCTTGTTTCAACTTTTTTACTTGCCTTATATCTTTAAAAAATAATTTGTTCCTACCTATAACTGTCAGTTTGCCCCAATATATCTCAAAAGGACACAATGCCGAAAAAACTACAACTGAGCCAAACCAATCAATACTTTATTGGTCACTAGAAAATCACTTGTCATGGTATAACCGGAGCAAATTGTCTCTTCATTCGAGAGATTTCCCGTCAAATTTGACGTGTTTAAATAGATATATATGCGAGAGAAATGTTTAACATTGATTGAAAACAAATAAAATAAACATATGTTTTATGACAGGAAATATTTTTTATTTACATATTATATACATATTTCTTTATTCAAAAGACCTCTTGGTAATGTGCGGAAAAAGTGACGTCTCCCAAGACAACCGGGGGTACCAGAATAGACCCGTAAGATTGAGCTGGAGTTTTTTTTTCGATGCGCCTTCTATAAGCGGCTGCATCTACTGCACGAATCCTGCCCAGGGATTCCTGGCTTTGCCTCGCTAACCATCTTGCTGTCCTTCCCTTTGTCATCCGCCGTCTTTTTGCGATGTGTTCTTCGTCGGTATTCATCGTAAAAAATATAGTAAACTAATTCATGATTGTAAAGTATTAAATTATAGTAAAAAATATATACACAATATGTTCATAATAATTCAATAACCATGCAATCCTCAATTTGTCAAACGGAAGTCAAAAGTTAAAATTTCAAAGGAATTCTTTTTCGAAATTCTATTCAAAACAAATCACTTCTCTGCTTGTCAAACGTTACCAAAAAATATTATCAAATTATATCATCACGTTTGCAATAAATAATGAGATGCATCGTGGTGTCCAAACTATATCACGCGCATGATACAGTACTACCTCAATTTATTACTTTCTATTAAAAAACGGAAATTAATTTGAAATATACGATTAATATAATTTAAAATTTCTCGGGAACTACTGATCATAGCGAGATTAATTTTAAATCAATCGATAGAAAGTTTTATTGCACTATTTTAGAGCTATTAAATTTGAAATCAGAACTACAATTACTTTTATAAATTTAAAATTACTGAACTTGAGGTGCTCTAACAACGAAATAATGCTGTTTAACGTCTCTAAGTGCTATGGTTGTGTTTGTTTCTGATTTTTGTTGGTTTGTTGGCAACATTTTTATTATTGGTAACGTCAGAGCGTTACCGAGAGACAGATCTGGGTTATTATATTAGTAATTTTAAATTTTCTATTAGTATGCCCAATTGGGATAGCAGAGCTTTTGTGTAAATTTAGGGTCGTTGATATATTTTGAACCCGAAAAGTTGTCGCGGATAGAAAGTGTTGTAGAAGACCTCGTTTAGATAATATTAAGAGTAGCAAAATTTCCCTTGTTCTTTTAAACATATAGATTATCATGAGGATGTGAACATCATTGTGATGTCTTCATAGATGGAAAGTGTGAGTAAAGTATATTTGGACTTTCTTATTCATCTTCGATATGTGATTGTGACACAAAAAGATGAAAAAAATATTCACTCTTTTATTCAACAAATGGCAGCACACTCGATTTATGATACAACTCTATTTGATTTTCCGTTTCTGCAAATGGCAAGCAATTTATGTTCATCTAAAAATTCAGTCGCATTTCTCCACAAATGGACTTCGACCCTCTTAATTTAATTTCGTACCAAACAATGTAGCCAGACATTCCAGCGAATATGCTGGAAGCGAGAATGCAAATTCCAGCGCCAATGCCACGCATCATATTTCTTGGCTGACATGCCTCCTCCAAGAAAAGTGATGTTTTGCCTAGTAGGCAAATTCTCGGTGACCGTACACGATGTTGCATTGAGATGGTAATCCGCTCGCGGACTTGATGGTTAAGGGATAGAATATGTTTGCTCAATCAGCAAGGCAGGATCTGCATATGAAAAGGATCGCCAGCATGCTCTGCTCGGGATGATATTTTGACATATGGCGACATCAATAACGGATCTCTTCTGGGAAAAGCCACATTTGGCGAGTTATTCAACGTTCAGTGAGTGATACTTTTTAATTCTGGAAAGTGCTGTCTATCTGCACACCAATACATGGGTTATTAAGTTTTTGAATGCATGCACTCATTCATATATGATTATTTGTATCTTTTCAGTCGAAAACTGTTTATGTGAGGACTTGAAAATCCTTGAAACTGATACGAATTCCATCAATAGTGCTATTACTGGTTACACCAATAATATCAGACATAAACAGCCTGCTGTGGTGATTTTTAGTATTTTCCCTATTGAATTATAATAATTTACCGAAATTTTATAAACCGGTTGAGACATTTTATTTCCATGTATAAAATTTTACGTGCATTCTGAATTTTTGTAGACAATATCATGATTGAAAAATTCATGAAGTATTTTCTTTATACATACACTGCATTTCTTTTGAAAAAATGTTCTGAATATTGAGAGTATCTATTTTTTTACTACGATATTTTCTCCCAACATATTCCAAGTGTAAAAAGAGAAAGTATTGTAATCGTCAAAAAATTCGAACTCGATATTTAAAGAATCTCCACATTTTAGACCTCCCCGAGTTCGAAAAACACAATTTTGGAATTATGTTTGTCTGTGAACACGATAACTCGCAAACTATTAGAGCTAGAGAGATAAAATTGGGTATGTGAGCTTTAGACATAATTTGTAGATTTCTATCAAATTTTGGACAAAATTCGTCCATGGAAGTTTGTCCGTCTGTCCGCGTTCATGCGAACACTATAATTTAAAAATTTAAAAGCTAGATGGATAAAATTTGGTAAACAATTTTATCATCATGAATGTAGGTCCGTACGAAATTTTGGGCCAAATCCCTCAAAGGGTTGACTGTCGGTTTGTATAATCGCATACTTCTGAAGACGATATCTTCTAAAAAAATGACTTAGATAAAGAAAATTTCGTATGTAGTCTTGAAACCCTGATGTTAGATTTGTCTCCAATTTTCATTTAAATCGGTTAGAAAAAGGGCGTTGAAATTTCATATTCGGTTTTTCACCATTCTACGACGCAAAAAAAAAAAAAAAAGTAGCGACCACACGTTTTCGCTCGGTGTATGACGCAAGGCCATTTACGTCTTGGCGAGCTTGACCTTGGCGTACGCTAAAGGAAACTCGTGGATAATCATTGCATTCTGGGTTTCAGGATATTCGAATTTTTTTTATCTAGGCGCGGAGAAATAGGGTTGCCATAATTGCCAAGCATTAATACGGGATGTTTAGGTGCTAAATAAATAAAACATAAAAAAGTGGGTACAAAATAGCTTATTTTACTCTGATAAAAAAATCAATAAAGCTTAAGCAATCCTATAAAATTAACACTTAGAATAATAGAAAAAGAGACGAGGATAATCCTTTTTAACCCAGTCACACTTTAAAGCTGATTTTACTTTCTTAATTATAATATTTTACTCTTTCACATAATTATAAAAATGGGCGCAAGTCATTTAAAAATTATGATGGCACAGAGTTTAGGAAGCAAACAGGATAAATAGTATACGGGACTGAGTTGTGAAATGCGGTGACAGTCCCGTATATACGAGACGTATGGCAACCCTAGTTAAAGGGAAAATGAAACCGTTTTGGGGAGTATGCGAGAAAGTTTAGGGAGACCTCTCTGGTTTCACAAGCTCTATCTTTCAAAGCATATAAAAAGCATAATTATATGTCAGTGTTCCTTTAATATGGTGATTATTTACTCTCCAATTAAGAAGTGAGTAGGAATAAAAGCTTGTTTCTTTAAAAATTTTAATAGTTGATAACCATGAGAATGTTTTTCTCTTACCAGAACAAAGAGCTTCAACAATTTAAGGTTAAAATTTTTAGGATATTCTAAACCATCAGACACAGTTCGGTACATAATTAAAAGTGCACCTCTTTAGAACCTCAATACCGTTGATACCAACTGAGTTTAAAATAAATTTAGTCGGCAAACCGAACGGAATCAATTCACGGGGCTTCACTGTTCCATAGCAAACGCAACTTCACATGTCATCTAAGAATTTAAAGCGCATTGTTTTAACCCTGCGTTGTGGCGTCACATCTTTTTCCTGCGGCAAGATGAGCAATGGGTTTCGAAATTAAATTTATGCTGAGCACTTGAAGTGTGCCACATGAGTTTGATTGAAATCCGCTCTCATATATCATTAACTAGCAGTACGCGCACGGCGTTGCCCGTGGAATCAGGACTTCGATGAAAAAAAAGAAAAAAAAATGCCCACAATGACTCGAAAAAGTTTTGAAAACAAATTCAAAACAGAAGATACACATTATTGATTTTCCCGCTTATTTTTCCTCTCGACAATGACGCGAATGTTATGACGTCACCGGAAGGAATCGGATTGTAGAAATGCTGGCTGGGAATGAAACCTCCGAGTCACCTCCTGCGAGGAAGCAACAATGCATTCTGGGATGGTCCGGAGAAACTCTCGCTGTGAAATTTCGCTACCAAAAAAGCTGTTTGAACTGATCAGGGAAAATTAATTAAAAAAAAACGGAATAAGATATTTTAACCGTTCTTGTTTTAAATCCAACAGAAACATTCCAGTTATAAGCAGAAAAAAAAATGAAAATTATAGAGCCGTTAGAACGTCAGATGCAAGAATTTCAAGAAATCCTTATAAAAAATTACCAGAAAATTGACTATTATTTAAAAATTTATCAAAATTCAGTAAATTATGTTGGAAATTCAAAACAAACTTCATTAGAATGAAAACTGTTTGTTCTGTCTGATGGTGCAATGATTGTTTTCCGACGATCATCAGAAAAGATACTACAGCCGCAAACGTGCCAAAAATGACCCAAAAGAACATAAAACATTAAATAAAAAATTTTCTAGTTTAAATTTTAAAATTCTGGCTTCGAGGTGCATTGAGTCACCATTACGTGTACCTGTGTGCCAAATTTCTTGTCTGAAAGTGCGATAGATTCGTCTGGATATAGTACACACACAAACGCGCAAACATTGCCTTTTATAAGTATAGATTTAGCAATGTTCATTTGCATTTGAAGAGTTTCAGGTACCGCGAAAATATCTTGCTGAGTTACTATATCGTAAAGTTTTAATTAAAAAAACATTAGATGAAATGAATTAATTTTTGTTGCATATTAAGAGGCGGCAAACACAAATCATTAATTGGAATCCGCTTATTAACCCTCCTCTCACGCGTGCCGACACATCCATCTTGTGGTAACCCTACAAAGCCATCAGAAAGAGCCAAAAAAGTCCTCCTCTCTCGAGCCCAGAGTCACAAAAGGCAATAGTCCCAGCTGACAAGGCGCGGTGAAAAATGAAGCGGGAAGGACATTTGTTTTATGCCAAGCTATTCTTCTTTCAACATGTCGGACGGCCCTTTTTTATGGCACTCCGACTACATTATGTGCTAAAAAGAGAGAAAACAAACGAGTAATGAATCGGGTGACAGTTTTTACATTTGGCGTCCCCAGACAGAAAAAGGAAATCATTGTCGATATTTCCCGACGCCCATTAATAGCGGAGGATGACACCCTGCGGGTTAATTGACGCTGTGACAATGGTGCCGGGTGTTGTAATGGTCAACTGATTATCTTTATTGATGTCGCATGATGAACAGAATCAAGAAGTTGTTGTCTTCTTGCTGCAATGTAAAAATCATATACAGTCGAAGCTCGTCATAACGACCACACATTATAAAGACCATTCCATTATAACGGCCAGTGATAAAATCTCCAACTGTGCTTCCCTATGCACTCTATGTTATTTTACTTCCGGTATAACAACCGTTCAATGTCGTCTAATCCCAATACAACGTCCGAATTCAGCAGACACTCTTCCCGGTATTTTTCGAAAATTCCTTTATTTTCTACTTTAAAAATATATTTTAGAAATGTATTTTTAATTGATAAAATTTTATTTTTAATACCAATGAGAAAAAATAATTTGAATATTTAATTGGAATCTCCTTAAAATAGCCTATTTTTACGGAACTTCTGAGCGTGCAAGTTTACATTTTTTAATTATATCCACTATAGCGACCACTCGTTATAAAGACCTTTTGCTGTGGGGCGCAGAGGGTCGTTATAATGAGCGCCAACTGTATATATTTTTATTATACAGGGTTAGCCTAAATGATTCATCGGGTTTCAAAACACTGTGTATTGTGTGGTATACGACCTACAAAGACGGGTGATACACGACAAGATACATACACTTCCCAAGTTTAAAAGCCCGCCTCGTGGCTCTCGTGCTCGCTAGATGGCAGGCCTGTAGCGGCACTGTACAAGATGGCGGAAAAGCAGAAGAGTTTTTGTGTGTTGGAATATGCGAAGTGTTCTTCGGTTACGAGCGTTCAGCGTGCATTCCTACTCAAATACGGAAAAGCTGCACCTGTCATTTGTAGTATGTACCAGAAACTTGGTGAGTGTATGTATCTTTTCATGTATCACCCGTCTTTGTACGTCGTATACTTGTAAATAAACAGTCCTTTGAAACCCGATGAATCATTTAGGGTAATCCTGTATATTGTCTTTACTTGGACCGGTTTTGAATGTAAAGTTTTCGTATCGATACAATGGGATAAATTCATGCTGACTCAATACACGCATCAAATGTGTCGCACCAGTTTCATTTTGGAGTCCTCTGAGCATTTTAGTGGAGGAAAAGCGGAACACCTTGCGGAATTATATGTAAAATGACATGCGCAGTTCTTTTTGTTATGTAACTATAATGTCTTGGGAACTGTTTCCATTTCGACTTCACGCGAAATGCTCTGTGATACGTTCTCAAAATAAATAAAAGTGCTTATCAAGATAATTGTTTGTTCAGGTGTGACATATGCCCTCCTCCGACAGTGACACTGATTTAGGACTGGGTGAGAGCGTTCCCAGGGCCCTGGTCACTTTGAGATTCACCTGAACAATGGACACCTGCACTTACCTTTCATGCTGTTAGTTTCTTCATCCACCTGAAATCCTCACCCATCTATTGACGGACTACTGCCTTTCCTTACAGAACTTTGGTGCGCGGTGTAGAGCTTTCATCTATATATTGCACGGAATTTGGGAACATTCCTGAACAGGTGCTTATTTGTGCAGACTAGTGTGTTCCCATGAGAACGCAAGGGGCTTTTCTTCACTTAGTCCAGTCATTAGGTAGTTTTTTAAAACAAATTCTGGTGGGGGCTTTTTTTTGCTCCTATATGTTTTTTGGGGTGCTGATTACGAATCTGAGGTTTCCCACCAAAAATTTTTGTTGGAATTTTAGTTATAGCCAAAAAACATGAAAAAAATGGACTTTCTCCCAGTTTTTTGCTTATAACGCAAAAACTATCAATTTTTTTATGGCATTATCATATATCAAAATAATCAGCACAAAATTTCCTACAATTTATGTTAGCACTATTTTTTCGTTACGTGTACCGTTTAGGCGCCATAACTGGTTGAAGTTTGGCTAAAGTTTGATTTACCTGCTAGCACGGCTTGAAAAATAACAAATCTTTCTATCTGTATGCACTAAAATTTACTATCTTACTATTAATACACTTTACTTATTTAATACACTTTTTCTACCATAATGTTCCTTTTTCAAATAAATATTTCATCTGATATATTAGACATGAAAGTAATTTAGTCCCGAGAAACGCCGGGCATAAGTGCTAGTTATGAATAAAATTCCTTGATTACCTCTAAAGGGCTGATGTTGATGGAAATTTAGATTAACTTTCACAGTAAATATTACTTACAAACAACTACAAGTACTTAGTGTGGTTTTTAATTAAACTTTATTAATTTCTATTAAGTAATTTGAATAACTTGGTATATAGTAACCAAGAAAAAAAATGACATGGAAAAAAAGTAGCATTCTAAACTTTAAAAGTCATAATAACTTAATAATAATACAACTACAGACATAAATATGATCTTAGTATCTACATACAGATCTCTTCACTCTCTCTTCTCTTCAGTCTCTTCACTTTATCTTGGTCGCTTTAAAGCTTATGGTCCAATATCTTTCGAAAGATCACCTGTGTCTTCCTCCACATGCAAAGATAAAGACGCTTCAACTAAATCATCAAACAGTATTGGTTTACCATCATGATCATCCTCA
>BGPR01016112.1:0-35311 GCA_013235015.1 Araneus ventricosus
TAATTGCAACTGCCGTTGCATTGCGTGCGTAACTATTTTTATATCACGCAATTTACAGAAATAATCTTAGTATAAAGTAGAAACGTAACGAATATTCTGCAAGTATTCGACCCTTTTGCCGAATACTAAACGGAAATTCGACCGAATATATTCAGGGTAATATCTTTAAAAAATGTGCTTTTTAATGTATTTAATGAAGAATATTGTAGAATTACTATTCAGTACATTTATTTAAAAATGTCCTAAAATTTACACAATTTTAAGTTCCATTGTGCATAAATGTTTTTAATAGTGTTGCGTATCATTTATCGTTGCTAATATAATAGCCCAGACCCTCCGGTAACGCTCTGACGTCACCAACAATAAAACTCGGGCCATAGCACTGCGAGACGTTAAACAGCATTATTTCATTGTTACAGAACCTAAATTTCAGTAATTTTAAATTTAAAGGAATAATTGTCGTCATAATTTCAAATTTAATAGCTCTAAAATAGTGAAATAAAATTTTCTGTCGATTGATATAAAATTTATCTCTCTATGATCAATAGTTCCCGCGAAATTTTAAATTATATTAATCTTATATTTCAAATTAATTTCCGTTTTTCAATAGAAAGTAGTAAATTACGTCAGTGGTATATGATGCGCGTTTGGACGCCAAATTGTATCTGAATGCAATCGTGGCGATGTTGTTTTCTTGCCAAGAATTAAATTAGCCACCATTGACGTGAATCTACCATTCGTTCTCAACCGCCGCCAGTTCCCGTAATTCCAGCTTACACGATGACCATCTACAAATGCAGGGGCAAACTTTCGATCATGTTGGAATTTACCTCGATGAGCCTGTCTTTTCACATGGACAACTCTATTTTGCACTTTCAAGGTCTAGGATTCCCAATCACGTTAAAATTTACACAAAGACATCTGAAGAACAAGGAAAATTATTAAACAACGAAAAATACTTCACACGGAATGTTGTTTACCAAGAGGTTTTTTGAATAAAGAAATATTTAAATAATATGTAAATAAAAAAATATTTCCTGTCATAAAACATATGTTTATTTTATTTGTTTTCAATCAATGTTAAACATTTCTCTCTCATATATATCTATTTAAACACGTCAAATTTGAAGGGAAATCTCTCGAATGAAGAGGAAATTTGAACCCGTCGAACCATGACGGGTGATTTTCTAGTTTTAAAGAATTATGATGCAAGAACAATAATTGTTCAGCATTTTCAGGAAGAAGTCTGTTCTGTTTGGTTTCATACATGAGGTGACAGCAAATTTTTAGAGCTTGTAGAGGCATTTCGAAAAGAATCCACAAATGATTAAAGAAAATTCTTCTTTATTCAGGAATATTATTCGAAAAGAATCCACAAATGATTAAAGAAAATTCTTCTTTATTCAGGAATATTATTTCATGTTGAAGGTGATCAGGTTATCGTAGCATCTTAGATGATAATTAAACTTCCAAACCAACCATGTTCAAAGTTGCGAACGACGCCGGCCGTACGTGTCGTTGTGGCAGTTAAAATTAGAGCCAAAAGGGGCAGTTAACAATGCGCAGAAAGCTTAAGTACCCAGAAATGAGGTAATTAAAACAGAATATCAGATAATTTTTTAACAGAACAGATAAAAAATAATTAATTTAAAGAAGATTAAAAAATTAAATTATTGCATACATATATATTATGAGTTTCAGAAAATAAGTGCTTATATGTTGTGCTTCCAGGAACTGAAAGATATTTTTTTTGCTAAATTTGCAAATCTTCAAAATTTTTCCTTTTTCTTTTCTCATCAATTAAGTGGGCATTCTATCCTAGCTATTAGAAATTTTTATAAATTTTAATAGGAATTTATTAATTAGGAATTTATTCCCAATAACTTTAATTTATCCACTGAATTTTCTTTTGCGTTTGGCATTACCATGTTCTGCAATGATGACATTTTTACTTCTGTTCAGCAAATCTAAAATGAAGAGGGTTTCTCACGTTTTATTATTGGAATTAAGATATTTAGAATATTACAAAAAATTCACCAAGGTGTTAATATTTCTTTAAATGTGTAAATAATAAACAAACAGTTTTTTTTTCCATTTAAAATTTGAGCAGTATTTTATTTAAAATCAAAACTAAAATGTTTTTAAAAAGTAGGTATTCGGCCGCCAAATATTCGGTATTCGGTCTAAAATTTGACCGAATATTCTGTCAAATCACTATTCGTTACATTCCTAGTCTAAAGACGTTATCATGGCAATAAAAGTGTAAGTGGAAATTCTGCTTTGGAATTAATGTCCAAAGAAAGCATTTTGTTTTCTATCTTAACTTTAATATGGCGAATGCATGTGAGTGAAAGATCTGATTAAGGAATAAAATTTGTTTGCATGAAAGATCTGATTAAGGAATAAAATTGGTTTGAATTTCAGTACGATAATAAAAAGCATTTTTACAAATTCTGTTTCAAACGAATTTTTAAAGATGTTATTAAAATTAAAGAAAAAAAACGCACGAGAATAAAATTGGTATCAATAAAAAGCAAATATTTTTATTTTTAGAGTGGTGTAAAAATGGTATTTTTTGGCGATAATATGGTCCGAAGTCATTGAGGAGAAAATCGTTAAAATTTCAATTAATTTTTAATAGTTTATTACCAAAGTCAAAGTATTTTAATAGTTTATCTAGTACCCAAGATGTAAGTACGTGCCAAATTTTGTAGCTCTTGGTCCAACGGTAGTTTGGATTCTGTACAAGAGGATTTTCTCATTTCTCAATTTAGAGATAATATGTCATGAAAAAACCATATCATGCGAAAAATAATGCGTGATGGCCAAAGTTATTCAATTAAGCAAATAACATTACAATAAGCTACCTAATATAATGATTTTTTTTTTAAAAAAAGGCGAAATTTGAATAAGGTTGAAGAAGTCAAAATGAAAGAAAAAAGAATCCATCAGATGAACTTTTTCCAGGTGTCATCCATCTGCGGGGATTCTAACACACAACAACAGGAATACTTTTCTGTATGAGATACCGACAAAAGTCAAGACAATCCCCCCAAGAGAATCCTCTGGAACTGATGTGACCCCGAAGTATTCCAGATTGACTTTTGTCGGAATCCCACACAGAAAAGTATTCCTGTTGTTGTGTGTTAGAATACCCGCAGATGGATGACACCTGGAAACAGTTCATCTGATGGATTCTTTTTTCTTTTCTTTTGACTTCTTCAACCTGATCGAAGTTTTCCCTTTTTCAAAAAAAAAATCATTATATTAGGTAGTTTATTATATTTCATTGTTTTCTTGGTAGCTTGTAGCATTTGGCGCTCTCAAGATACTTTGTTTTTGTATCTTATTTAAATTTTCTTTGTTGATTTGTGTTTTTCGTTGAATGTTGTATTCTTTTGTATTAATTGGTTTGCGCAAATAACATGCTTTAATCAAAGTTTCTTCACAACAGAAACTACTTAATGAAAGCATTGGATGCTTAAAATAGCATGATACTATATTATTCCTAATCAACCGAGTAGTTATAGCATATATGCGATGAAGATGGCTTCTGGTAATGTCACTGAGGTGAAAAATAGTTGTTCGTAGAAAGAGACAGACATGAGAGTTTGGTATCACGATGTTAATTCCTATTTTTCATCTCCAGACGTTCTTCATTAATAAGAGTGCCTTCGAGCATGAATTGAAACTGAGATGTCTGCCACATAATGCTGTGCATAAGTCACAGTGTGGGATATGAATTGTTCGTTTATTTAATAGCTAATTTATTGTAATGAATGGAACTGATCTGCTTGAAAGGCTTGGTTTTGTGTCTGTTTTCCAGGCTGAGGACTTTAGGAAATGACGAACGAACGGTAAGGTTTGTTATTTAAAGTTTATTTACTTAAGCGAGTAAGAGCATGTTGTCGATCTTCCGAAGTCAAAACTACGGGTTAAAAGTGGGTTTATTTGTTTATTAATATTGTGTTAACTGGGGGATTGCGTGAGACACTAAACAATGCTTTTTAAAATTTCAGCAACATTAATTGAAATGCTTCTAGAGTTTAAAATAATATAAAATAAATTTAAATTTGCTATTTACTATTATATATAGATCCAAATGTCACCAGCAGAAGGCACAAATGTTTTCAAATATTAAAAAAATGAAGCAGTTTTATCCCTAGTTTTCCGATACGTTCTGATGATATTTAGAACCAATCACCATATAAATCAACGAAATTTATAATTCAAGGTTAGTCACAGAATTTCGGAGGATAATTAATAGCAGATAATAATTTTGCTTTTTAATGGGAGGGAGGCTGTAGTATCAATTTGCGTTTTTGAAGTTCAACAATTATAACATTTAGGGATATTTTAAGTATTCAGAATTCCCACTCCAGACATTGGGAATGAGGGATTGCTGTCAAGCTGGGAAAAAATTCGGAACCAGGATTGTGCCAGCCGAACAGTAACCAGATGTCCGGTTAATTTACCAATGATACTAAAATAGCATTATATTAATGATACTAATAATGAGACAAAATGGTCATTAATAACATTCAAAGGATATGCGTTGTTGAAGTGTCATTATTCACTTAAATTCACAGACCATATTTTACGTATAGTATTAGAGGAAGAAAATAAATCTTTAGAAACTTAATTTTAAAAATTAAATGTAGTGTGCTTTTGAAATTTTTTTTTGAAATGAAATTTTTACCCAGAAGTAAAAATCGGGAAAATTCCGGATATTTTATTCAAAGTCATGATAAATCCATGACACTATTCAGGCAGGTATAAAGAATTTAACCATTAAATGCGACAGCTACTCAGTGATGTCAGACGACTTAAAAGACATCTGCATTAAGTTAGTAGATGCAAACTTTTAAATTTTGAATTAAAATGTGAATTACATTACAAAAATTCTTTCATTGATTTGAAAGATGAGTGGAAAACGAGAGAGATGAGTGAAAAACGATTCAACATTGTGCAAAAATTAATTGCGATTTTAATCGTCATCGGAACGATTCCTTTAAATTTGACTTGATAAGAATGTTTGCAATTACAATTAGATAAGAGTTAGCGAGCGGGATAACAAGAGATAACAAATCACAATAAAATGAAGAAATTATCTGTAGAAGAGATGATTATCCTCACTCGCATATAAGCCGATTTCATGTCATTAATTGGGAAAAAGGATTAAGAATGCTTTTGATCGGAATCACTATTAAAGGTTCTACTTACTTAACACATTATATTTTGCTAATGTATGATTGAAAAGAGATCGAATTGACTCATTTCTATACCAAATTAATATGCTAATCACTAGATATTGAAATATAGATTTTCAAGTGTTAGGATATGTTTGTTGAATATCAGTTGGAAGAGTACAGAATAGATTACAGTAGTTTAATTTAATTACTCATTTATTTATTCTTAGAGGGCTCCTGCTCATTGAAACTTGCCAACCACTAGAATGTTTGCAAAGGTTTGCTATGCAAACCCTGGTCGCTTCGCTCCTACAATGAGGGCGCTGTGCATCCTAGTAAAAATATTTGTGGTTGAGCTTAATAAATTTGTTGTCAAACTCGACATGATCACGCCAACCGCTAAAAAATTCACGAAAAGGAATAAAAGCTTCAGGATTAAAAATATTTTATTCTTATTTTTTATTTTGTATTTGTAGGTAAAGTAATTTCAGATTAAGAAGTTTTTAAAATGTTTAATTTACTTTCTCTCTTTTTAAGAAAATTTTAATCCAACTAATTTAGGTTTTTGTCGTTTCTAGAGAACAAATTATTTCTCGTAAAATTAATAGCCATCTTTCTTTTTATCTCTGAATCTCTTTTCTTCCTAACTTCAATAACATATTTACGTTTAGAAAGTAAATCACGTGATCCATCGTTTGTTATAGATATTGCCGGATCCTATAGCGGAATAGCGTGTCTTTCGGGCACAGCAGAAATATTTATAAAGATGTTACGAAGTTTCATATTTATAGAGTACTTCCTGGATAATCAAATTATGCTCTCTCGTTTCTCGTTAGGTTTTCTAGTTGCAAATAATGAAAGAAAATTGATTTCAAAGACACTTAGAGACGATGTAGAAAAAAAATATATATTTGAGATTGTGGTGAATTATGTGTTACTTGAAACAGCATCTTGGTCTTTATCTTTTAATTACGATTATTTGGATATTTCTAAAGGGAATGATGAATTCAAGATAAAGATAATTTTGTTTTCTCCATGATACAATAGCTAAGACAAAAATCGAAATCCAAACTAAGCGCGCTCCTATGACATCATTCAGAAATAAGCGAAGTCACGTGACGCTGAGAGCCAATGAAAAGCGACATCAATCCAAACCATAGTAGGATCCGTAAATATGCATCTACTTCGCAGACATCATTGGAATATTTTAACAAAACTTATTTGAATAAGTTTATAAACTTATCAATAACTTATTCAAATAAGTTTTGAGGTGTAAAATAAAGGTAATCCATATTTAACGCAACGCATTTCAAGAACAGGCAGCTGTACCTTATAGGGGAAATTATGTTTTCTTTAAATATTTATTTAAATGAAATAATATCTGCAACTAATACGTATCTTTTAATAAATTACAATGTAACCAACAGGACATGATGTTCCATAGTTATCAATAAAACAACTGTCCTCTTGGTAACTGAAACTAAAATCTAGTCAAATATTCCTACAAGCTAAACTTACAATGTTAATCAGTTAAATAAGTCAGTTCGAAGTTGAGTTGATGCCAAGTTTGCCACGGAATTAGTTCGGTAGCTTCGAGGGATTTGTTTCCTAATTGGGTTATCTTTAATTGTATGAAATATTTTTCGCTCAATTGGAAAAGCATAGGCGAAACCAATACTTTGTTTAAGGGACTTTAAATAGCTCTTGTAAAGCAACACGTTTCAGTTATAATAGAAGATTTATCTTTATTTAGAGACATGTGTAAAACATAATTTGATCATTTTAGGTGAGAATAATTCATATGAATATGAGCCAAGATATATATCTTAATGTTGTTTGCTTATTATAATTTTCGTTTTAATTAAATATTCAACAAGTATTTGAATCAAAAAGAGAAATAAGCAACATTTCATTTGTGAAATGGCTTAATTTTCGTTTTAATTAAATATTCAACAAGAACTTGAATGAAAAAGAGAAATAAGCAACTTTTCTTTTGTGAAATGGCTTCTTTTTTTACTAAAAATATCTTTTTAATTATTATTTATAGAAAAAGAAGGTCCGAACATCTGGCAATACACATGAAAAAGTTTTAATAAACAATCTCTAATGCATAATTTGTATTTGTTTAGGCTTCTAGATTATTTTTTATAAATTTCACATGAATTTATAAGAATTGTATGACGATTTCTAAATGACATCATATAATTTTTTATGGATTTATGAATCGTAGCACACACAATAATTCTACATTACTGTTGCTAATATATGCCTTTATGTACAAAATCGTTCTTACTTATTCAATTTTGCGTATCAAACGCCTGAAAACGTCTCTTGATAAATTTATGTTCTCTTAATTCCTTACGCAAGTTTATGAACAGCTATTCACAGGAAAATACAACTTATAGGTATAGGGAAAAAATCCACAACAAAAGTAAACAACGATTACTTTTACATTAATAAATGACTGATTTAGATTTGAAATAAGAGCATTTTTCTAATTTTCGAAAAGGCGCGTAAACCTTTTTCAGAATATCTTAATGTCAGGAAAATTTTCATTTTACCTTACCTTGTCAGTTTGAGGCATCCAACAAACACGAACAGTCTCAGAGTTAGGAAACATTACTCAAAAACACGAATCAATTTTCGAAAAAAAAATTTTTCAATAAAACTTTATAAAAAAATTATCACTAATTCCTATGAAGGGGCTCTTGGCTACATAGACTACTACTGAAGTGTCAGCAGCAATCCTCACCAGAAAAGAATACTTTATTCCTTCTACAAATCAATATAATAAGAGATCAAAAACATCCGGAAAAGATCTATTCATCATTAATCATCTCGGATTTATTCATTCATCATTCTCGCCATACTCTTTTTCGAGCAGAAAATCCTTTAGTCACTTATTTTTGTTTTCAACAATTTTCTATCAGCGATCAGCTTCATCTTCAAACGGTTTTCGGTTAACTACTGTATTTTTTCTTTTTGTTTTTAACAAGATAATATTTTTAGGCTGGTACACTTTCTGTGTATTGCGTGATGCGCGAATCGCTCAAAACACTCCACAGAGCAAACCATTTGTCCTGAAGCTCCGAAATTAAAAATGAAGCTGTTCAGTGATACCGATTTCTTTTTCGTGAATTTGCTTCTTTGATTTTAATAAAATTTTCAAAATTAATTATCATCACAAATTTTCACAATTCTTTTTATTTTTCTAATGAAGCTCAAACCAATTATATTGCTACAAAAAGTCTTACTGTGTTTGTATGGTGTAAACAGTCCAACACGCAGGATAATGGTGAATGAAGGTTTATTTGCAAATATGCAGGAAAACACGTAGCGCAGGTACAGGAAACAATAGTTCTTGCACAGATTACCAATGTAAACAGACAACAATTCGCAGGTAATAACAGTTCAGCACTTTGTTATCTAACAACACAAACAGTCAGCAAATAACTAGTAACGACAATAACTGCACTTTCAATAACGCTCAGCTCACCAGCTTCCTAGCTCGCACTGCGGACGAAGCTCTAAAGTCTTTCCTAATGGATCAACACTACTACCGCTCGGCGTCTAACAGCTTACTAGCTCGTAAACCGGATAGAACTCCAAAGACGTTCGCGCTCCAAGGCTATTCCGGTCGATCAACACACCCTCCGTCATCCAAGCGCTCTCCTTATATAGTTTCTCCCGGCAGGCCATGACGTCACATGGAATTATCTAGTACATTCAAGTGTATCTTCTCTCCTAATAGAAATATCGAGAAGATTCCAGCAGCTTTGAGATCCCATATTTCATCGCCAAGTTTGTCACCAAGGTCGGGGAACTAAACGTGGCTGCTGCTAGTCACCCCATACTTATCCCTGTAAAACTCTCTTCCCAACCGTAAGAATTACATTGCTGGGAAGAGCACTTTCCATGTTTGTAACAATATTGTTTTTTAAATCCATTAACCCTTAAGGGGACATACGCCCTTTAAACTTCCGAAGAATGGGGAAAAACTGTCAAATTCGATACATTATATCTCTAAAACAAAACATTTCAAAAACTAACTTTTTTCCTAGAAAAATATCTGTTCTTTCTGTTATTGTACACATATTTTCAAATCTTAATATTTATATGTATTTATTTGAGAAAATAATAAATATGTGTATAATTTTTGAAGAAAAAATAAGATAGTCACCTTGCGCGCATGATTACGGATAAAATATTGGTCTAAACACAATATTTTTGAAATCTAAGTAATCCAAACAGTCGTTTTAAGGAACTGAACCTCATGTTATTAACATTTAAATTTAATTTCTATTTTATATATCAATTTAAAATAAAAATGTTAAAAATTGTTAAAATTTCAACATTTCTAACCACCCAAAAAACTTCTTTCGTATAAATATGCACAAAACTGTGGTTCAATTTGTTGAATATAGCACAATACATATTCAGTACAAATGCTATGTAAAAATATTCAATAGTTCTTGAGATATCGTGCGCGCAATATAAGAAAAATACCTTTTGAGATATACCGCTTTAAAGATATGGCCGTATGCAATGTTTACGTTGAATAGCTGATACATTTTCCCTCAAAACTTTCATAATTATGGGAATTTTTTAACGCGGGCTGTTTTAAATTGTTCAGAAAAGACAGGGGAATAATATATATATATATAAGATCAGGCTTTAAAAAGGTGAAAGGCAGTGCATTTTGATCATAGAAGAGACCATTTTTGCTTAAATCTTCTTTTATTCAGGCATTACGTTATTTCTTCATAGGTAAAGTACTTAATTTTTACGTAGCTCCATGACCGGTATTCAGAAGTTTACGCCCGAGCGGCGCGTTGTTGTTGAAAGCTTACATGCTGGCGTGAAAAAGGGGCGAAATGAATGCGCAGAACGCTTAAGTACCCAGGAAAGGGAATTCCCCTTCAGAAACTCGTGATTTGAAAAGCAAGTTGTAGTGCGTTAATTATGATGAAAGTTGAAGTATTTAAAATGAAGTGTCGTTAAGATTATTTAGGAAAGTTAAAAAATTAAAATACCATATATATATATATATTTCATAAAATCGAAAATTTTCGAGGTGTAGCTGTTGTATGTCCCCACCATTAAGCCGTAATCATTTAACTCGTGTGCGTTTGTCAATGTTAACGTTATGGTAAAAAAATTACTTTCATTGGACATTAACTTTAAAGCAGAATTTTTATTTTCGTTTTAACGTAATGTTTATAGGCTGGCGTCCTTTCTGTAAATTGCGTGGTATAAAAATTTGTGACTCGCAGAATGGAACGGCTGATGAAATCAGGCCAGAGGAAGACAGGACAGACAGTCAAGACAAAAATATTAGCATGCTTCACCATTTCGTACTAGAGGTTCAAATCTCCTTTAATACCTTTCAGTAAATTTAGGAGCAAAAAATTAATAAAATTTTTAAAAAATATCTTCCGAAGTTAAAAGTCACAAATATACTTAAAGAAAATAAGTTAAGGTGAGTTAGCAATTTTATGCCACTAGGTCCATTGGAGAACAAGCTGCGCCAAACCTAAGAAGACTTCCTGAAATCTTTTCAGCGGATAAAAATTTATGAACAAAAGATGAAAATTCGTTAATCTGTAAAAGCATAAAACACATGTTGAACATACATATTAAAATCGTGTCTGGCAAAGGTAAGGAGCTAAAAATTTAGATAACATGAATAAAAGTTATGTCCGTAAGAGAACAAAATAGATTACGGTGGAGATTGTCTCCTATCATGTTTGCCACGTAGATGTATGAACAAGATTTACTCATTGAGAATTGAAAAACGAAGCATTGTGCTAAAATGTGTACAACTGATTTAATGCTCCACATGCAGGAACCCGCTCACCAAATATGTATACATGTATAAAGTGACCCTTTATTCCTCCCTGAAAACGGGACAATTTTTAATTTTTAGGTAATATTATGTGAATTAATAAAAACTCATATTTCTTCAGTTTTTATTTATTAATGAAAAGAACACAAATGAGCACGTGAAAATAAATAATTCATGTGATCCAGCAATTTTTCTGAAGAGCACATTTTTGCTTCAGTATATTTGGTGCTGATTTAAAAAAAAAGAATGAAATTTTTGGCAGCATTTCTTAAAATTTACTTTGGTAATTAACGTTGCTTTATCAACTGCGACTTTCAACTGTGTTTTCTAGCTCGTCCACAACTTATTCGTAAGAAGCAAGACCCTTTTGACGTGTACATTAGCGCCGGGCAGACATAGAATATATTCAATAATTATACGCAAGTTCGTAAGATTTAAATTATTGACGTGAAAGTGTTTGAACAGTTCCACCCAACGACTTTCAGTTGAAATATTTCCCAGCGTTTCATTCTGTCACTTCATACGGTGTAATGAAGTTAGAACTAAGTGTTTCTGACCAACTTATATATGTGTGACACGTACAGGGCATGCTCCGTAATAGCCGGGCTACTAGACATTATCGTCGGATTTTTTGATTCTTGGCGTCTTGTTTCCTGAAATTGTTAGAGTCGGTTGCTCTCTTTCTGAAAAAGGGACATCTGGGCGTCCCGAAGGTGTGCTTGGGGACAACGGGACAGACTACCAAAAAACGGGACTGTCGCGTTCTAAACGGGACAAATGGTCACATTATGCATGTGCTTTGTTTGGACAAGGTACAGAGGAGCCAGATTAACGTCTACTACTCTGGTGGATAAAATGAGTCACATGATTAATAAGGGGCTTAACAGAAAGTAGTTTGTTGTCGCTTTCTAGATAAGACATCTGTTGCCATTTCTCGCGAATATATTGCTTGTTTAAAGTAGGTAAAATTACTATAAATTTTTCCTCTGAAAATAGTTTTTATGAAAATTAAAAATTAATGATGAAGGTATTAGTTATTAGAAAAGAGAATTATTGAATGTTTTTCGGATGATAACTTACTTATATGACACGTGACGCTTAAGCCTGATGATGTGTTTTTATTTCAAACCGTGTCCATAAATTTTTAAATGAAAATGATTATAATAGTTCAGCAAATATTTTAAGATTTTTCATGATTTATGTTGATGTTTCCAATTCAAAATTATCTCAATATCTAATTTCTTTGCGTTACTGCTGTGACACTAATTTTTATTTTTTCAGTATATAAGACTATAATAAAAGGTGTCTCCAAAATATATAATCACTTTGAATAAAGATTGCATAAATAATTAATAACATACGTCAATGATTCATAAATCAAATTAATACATGCAAATGTAGAATTTTGTTATTTACTGGGAGTACTCATATTTTTGACATTCGATGTCTATGTTCTGCTGATAAAACAGACCGTTGGCGCTATGCAAGGTGTTAGTGCTAGACATTATCAATTGGTATTTGGAACTATTCATTTTCAAAGTATGCTCTCAATTCGTTTGTTGTCTTCTCTTCAGCTATAAATACTTGTTTCATATATACTCACAAAAATAAATCCATCGAAGTGAGATCAGGAGAGTGAGTGTGTTTGAGCGGAAGAGAGGGTACAATGGTACCTATTCGTCCTAACTATCTCTTCACCAGGCCCTCGCGTCGCGAAACTACTGCGAATTCGCTCCATTCCGCCGGAAGTACCTGTCTTCATTTGCAAACATTCCTGGAATTTTTAGCATAACTCATTTTTATTGTAAGTTCAGATAAAGATCGCTTAATAAATACTTCCAGGAAAGTTTCTTAAAAATAGATTCGGTAAAATATGAAAAGAAAAAGAGTTGTGTTGCATGAATCATGAAATTTCTTTAACAAGATTTTCCACTTCGCAATTTGAGGCTACAGCATGCCCCAAAACGATTGAAAAATGAATAAAAAAGAAACGGGAAGGGATAAAAATAAAAAGTTTTGTTGCATTGTGATTGGGAGAAACAGACAATTTTCAACCAGCGAATCCTAATATTAGTAAAAAATTTAGACAACAGATGGCGTTCATGCCTAGAAAAATTATGATACGATATTTTCAAAGCATCACGACTTGCAGCAAAAGCGTTGCAAGAAGTTTAGGGTAGTGTGGTCACTTCAACGAGCGTTGTTCTGTATTTCGTCGCCATGTCCATGTCTTGCACCATTACTGTGCACAGTTGGCTTGTCCCTTGGAACAGTGAATATTTCTAGTGTTGGAATTGCACTGCCTGAATCACAGTATTGTTAAAAATGATGAAATCTTCAACACAAGCTCTCTTCAGTCGAAGGACCAAAAAAAGGTTATTCATAAGAAATCCCTCTACCTTAGCATGCCGCGGTGGCCTAGTGGAAAGGTCTCGACCTAGGGACCGGAGGGTCGCAGGTTTGAAACCCGATTCCATCGAAGATCCGCCGTGTATGGGGCCTGTTGCACGCTAAATCATACTTAGTGGCCAAATGTCCTCCCGTTGGTGTGGCACGGAAGTTTGGAGAGGGGGGTGCCAGCTCAGGCGTCGTCCTCATCATCTGACCGCGGTTCACAATTACGAGGTCCGTCCCTAAATAGCCCTCGTGTTGCTTCAAAACGGGACGTTAATATAACCTAACCTAACCTAACCCTCTACCTTAACACTTGTCCATACAGAGTATCTGAAAGACTGGACCACCTCAGATAATAATATGCGTACTGTGATCAGCACAAAATAGCTCCCATTACAAGCAGCCTATGCACAGACCCCTTCCTAACGAAGTATGCCCTGTCATTGGCGATGGACTAGTTAGCCAGGCAACACCACCATTTCTGTGTTCCCAAGAGAAGCGAGAACCTGTTTAATGTTTCAATTTCTCATCCACATACTTGTGGTGCCATAAAGGGGATGCCGAAAGAGGATACAACTAAAAGGTTATATGTTTGCAAAATTTAAGCGGACTAGAACGTAAGCGATGGCAGTTCTGGAGGAGATTGCGTTGGATAATCACAGAGCCGAATGTTCTTGTATTACGGCAGATGACGCAACAGAGGATTTCTGTTCGCCATGTTGCAACTCAGGCTGGAATAAGACGAATTTCCATGCGCCACAGCCTACATTTTTATTCAATTTTCAAACGGGAAAGACATTTTTGTGACGTCTTTTAATTTCAGTTGGGAAGAAATGCACTGGTCAAAAATTAGTTTTGGAATTTTTTTTCAAATGGCGAGTTTTAAAACCCGTTTGATGCTTTCTTTAATAAACAAAGACAGCGGAACTCTTTAGAAACACAATAATTGCAGACTAATCCGTTCTTCGTGAAGTCACGAGATGGATATCACATACAAACCTTTTAATGGTGAAATGCGAATGTAACAATATTAACACCTGTTACGATATATGAATCATTAAGTATTGATTTCAGTGTTCCAGGTCTTTATTAAGTGTTAAGGCATATTGTTTTCTAAACTATTCTAGCGTGGATTTGACAAATTGGAATGCAACGAACTTGGAAACTGTATGAGGCTAATTAATCCTTTCTAGTCCAGTTATGGATATATCTGAGCCAAGCGGCGGAAGGATAATCGGCCATATTTTGGCCAATCGAGGCGAGATTTATGAGCAGTCTCAAAAGAAAATTATCTGTAGCCTTTTCAGCAATAGAAGATACGTAAGGACCTGGGTATAAACACAGAACGCATTTTGAAGGATTCTCATTAAAAGGCGCTATAAGAAATTATTGATTTATTCTAAAAGTAGTTTTCTTTTTGTGCGGACTACGTATTTTCCTGTCGTAGAAGCTTAACAAAATTATGTTATGAATGCACAGTAAAACATGGAGTAATGCAAAGTTAGTTAGCAATGGAAAGAATAGATTGGCTTTTTAATGCGTCATTCTGTAAGGAGGAAAAATGCGTTTGTCATTCAGAGAGCCACTAGAAAGCATTTTCTGTAATAAGAATAAAAAATATTAATGTTTTTCAAGAGTTTTGTTATTTTCCTGAATCAGGAGAGATGCTCGGCAATATTTATTATTCTAAAGATTGTGAGGAGTTTTGTTTGAAGTGCGAGCTGGTGAGGTGTTAGATGACGAGTGGTACTGCAAGTGCTGTTACTGTAATTACTAGTGATCTGCTGTTTATTTATGTTTCTAATCTGTGCAAGTGCCGTTTTTCTTGTTTCCTGTGCTTTGTGTTTTCCGAAATATTAGTGAATAAAGCGTCGTTCTTCATTATCCTCCTTGTTGGACTGTTTTCACAGTACACGCACCGGACGATTTTCGTAACTATTCATTTGACGCGTTTTTGTCTATTGGACTCGTTTATTAGAGTTTTTACTTTCTCGTATACGAAGCATACAAAGAGAAAGTATTGTAATCGTCGAAAAATTCGAACTCGAGATTTTGACGAATCTCCACGTTTTAGACCTCCCTGAGTCCGAAAAACACAATTTTGGAATTATGTCTGTGTGTGAACGCGATAACTCGAAAACTATTAGAGCTACGGGGATGAAATTTGGTATGTGAACTTGACACATAAATTGTAGGTGTCTGTCAAATTTTATACAAAATCCGTCCACGGGAAGTCTGTCTGTCTCTCCGCGGTCATGTGAACACTATAACTCAAAAACTTGAATAGCTAGAAGTATAAAATTTGGTACACAGTTTTATCATCATGAATGTAGGTCCGTATCAAAGTTTGGGCCAAATCCGTCAAAGGGTTGATTGTCTGTCGGTCTGTATAGTCGCATAATTGTAAAAATTATATCTCCTAAACCATCTGGCTTAGATAAATAAAAATTGTTATGACGTTTGCTAATAATAATTATAGATCTGTGCTCAAATTTTGTTTCAATCCGTTGAAAAAAGGGTGTTAAAATTGCATATTTGGTTGAAATTGCACATTGCGACTCTGTGTTGGCGAGCGTTTCGTTTATTTTACTCAAGTTAGTATAGTTGGCTTTTGACCTTGGCGGTCTACGAAATTGTAGCTTCGAAAGCGCTTCGTTTCTTCAAATTTGGTTCTTTTTTCTCCCTTTTGGTGAATTCTGATCCTGCTCGGATTATTTTATTTCCGTTTTGTCGTTTCAACGTGTGCTGTACAAAACTTGTTGCGGTCTGGGAATAGAGCAGATTCGAAATTTTTATCCGAGCGAGTTTGCAGGGAACTGACTTAATTTCGCTTATTTTTTTATCTCCACTGCGCTAGGGGTTTTAGCTTATTTTTTGTCCCTACATGTGTTAGAAGTATACGAGAAAGTTTAGGGGAGACCACTCCTGCTGGTTTCTGGAGTTAACGAAGTAGCGAAATGAAAACTTCAAGCCACTAGCGGCGCTTTAAAGCTGTTACCAAAAAAGTTCTAAAATTAGTCAGTGAGTTACTAGTACGGTTTCCGCATTGAGCCGAATCGAATTTCCAAAAAAAAAGAACTTTTTATTCGACCCACCCTATTATTAAAATATATGAGACTGTCTAAGGGGGAACACTCCTGATTTTTTGAGTGATATAATTCCTGTTAAAATGTATAAATAATGCTTAAACCGATTACTTTCAGGAAAATAACATGAATAGTATAGCAAATTTTTTTAAAAATCTCTTCATCCTAATTTAATACGGCTTAAACTAAAATTAATAATGTTTGTTCTTGAAATGAACAGCTCAAAACCGTTTTAAAAATGCAAGGAATCCTGTTATAAAATTTAAGTGATTTGATATTAAACATTAAAGATTTAAAATTGAAATCAAAACATGGCAAATAATTTGATTTTCTTAGCACCAATATAGTAATGAGTTTAATACACACTCCCGCGAGACATGTCAAGCGTGCCGCGCTAATTTTATTTTGGAATCCACTGAACATCTTACGGGAAGAAAAACAACCTCACAGCAGAGTTCAAGTAAAAGTGCAGTTGAATGTTAGATGTCATGCACAGTTACATTTGTAATATGATTGTGACGTCATGTGGAATAACATGACGCCCAATATGCGTGAAGTTTCTTCATAATACTTTTATGAAATAAAAACATTTGTTCTTTTTCCAGTTGGAAAAATTTAAGTTGATTAATCTTATTCCGTTAACTTTGTTTAATTTTGTTCAACAGTAAAACCAAACCATTTTTCTACATTAAAATTCGGCTTCATTACTTTCCATCCAGCATTAAAAGGGAAGACAAGACCATTGTATTAATTAGTTTCACATATATTCTTGAACAAATATTTTTTGTTTAATGCGAATTATTTAAAAAAAAATGCAGCTAAATATTATAATGGAATAAAAGCTTAATTTTAATTTATCTTTTTTAAAAGTTTTGGATAAAATTTGAAAAAAAGTTTGAATAAATAAATAAAACTCAGAAAATTGTACAAGCTTTTCTTCTTTGAATCCATAGTAAAATAAACTTTCTATTGGATGTTACACCCCCTTCTCGCTCCTCAAGAATCACCTTGTGACTCTTTTGAGATCACTACGTGATCCTAGCTCACTTCGCTCTCTGGCCATACAGTTATGCGTTTCTGCTAGTAATAGGAAATTATAAGTACAATAATTACTAAAAGTAAATTATTTGAAATTGCAGAAACTCCTAAAATTAATTCTTACGCAATTACTAAAATTTAAATCATCAGTTTCTGAAATTAGAACCTTCTGGTAGCACGGAGTTATATATGAAAATGTTAAAAAGAAATCTGAATGCTAATGTATATAATTATACGATGTTTAAAAATTAAAATTATTTACATCAATCAGAAATCAGTCATTTAAAACTTTTTGGCATACACAATTGAAAATATCTTCAATAGATTTATTTGCCCTAACTTCTTTCTACTAAAATTTTAAACATGTAATATTTTCAATGAAGTGCTGTTGAGAAAAGCTTCCCCACATGTATACACACTCGCTCCAATTATTATTTAGCCAAGAAAAATCTAACTTTTCTCTCTGGTCAGTTATTTATGTGTTAAATCTCAGAAAATTTAAGTTGTCGAGAGATGATATAACCCATTTTACAAACTTTTACCTAAAAAAGGAACAGTTAAAGGGAAAAGAGTCTTGAAATATGCTCATATTAACTATTAAAAATTGAAACCATAAAAATTATGCATTTATAGCTTTTTAAAACTGTTAAGTTAGCCTTTTCAAAATCTTAAAAGATGTTTGTTTTTTCAACAAAAAAGGCTGATATAACACATTTCAAAACCTTTTAGCGAAAAAAAACATATTGGGGAAGAAAAGGTCTTAAAATATGTTCATATTAGCTATTAAAATTTAAAACACATAATAATTAGTATAACCATTAGTTTTTTAAAACTGATAAGATGGCCTTTTTCAAAAATTTCTAAAATAGTTGTTTTTGCAACAAATATTTTAAACATGCACTCTTTTCAATGAAATGTTGCTGAAAAATACTTCCCTACTTGTATACATACTCATTCCAATTATTATTTAGTCAGGAAATACATAACTTTTTTCTCTGGGGAGCCAATTGTATTTTAAACCACAGAAAATTTTAGTTGTTGACAGAAAATATAACCCATTTCACTAACTTTTAGTTAAAAAAGGACATTTTAAGGTGAAAAATGTCTTGATAGATGTTCATATTCACTATTCAAAATTAAAACCCACATCTTTTTTTACTTCTAACTTTTTAAAATTGATAAGATAGCTTTTCACAAAATTTTTGCTTTTTCCACAAAAATCTTAAAATGTACTCGAACGAAATCGAAATGTTTATCAGAAAGATTCCCCCCTATGTATACCGACTCACTCCAGGTACAATTTAGCCAATAAAAGTACAATAGTTTTGTCTGGGTAGTCACTTATGTTTTTTAAAACTCATAAAATGTGAGTAATCGAGAGATGAAATAGCCCATTCCTCAACCTTTTAACTAAAAAGGACATATTAAGTAGACATTCATTTGCCTAATTGAAACTGCAAGACATATATTATTTTATAAGCGTATAATAATACATAATAAGTTATATATTTAGTAGTATTTGATATATGAGCGATGATATACGATCCAATTTCAAATATATTAGAAAAGTCATTTTCATAATTTGCATTTTCACTCACAAAAATATAATAAAAGTCGGACTTATTCAAGATAAATTAAATATTCAACAATACCAATAAAGAAAACAGAAATTCTTATCAAGAATATTTTTGTTCATATAATTGTAATTAATTTATCTAGTATTCTGCTAGTATCATTAATTATGATAAATTAAAATTTTGAAAGTTGTCTAAGGAATATTTCGAAGTAAAAAGTAACAAAAATAAAAATGTTTTTAAAATATGCTTTTATTAGAACACAAAATGTAAAAAAATAATCTTTCTTTAATCAAAAATTTGTATGCGACAACAAAATTGTAAAAGCGTGAAGTGCTGATGGAAATTAAGTACAGGGTTATTATAATTCAAGTTGCACATTCAAATGTTAAAAAATGTTGTTGCCATGTTAAAAAAAGCTCACTGGTCAGAATGACTTCATATTTCATCTGAGCATACGTGAAGCAATGGGAATTTTTTATTGCGAAAGAAAAAAAAATAGTTCAAAAGTTGACCAATAGATGGCGCTGTGCTCGTGATAAGATGCTAAAAAATGATAACTTTAAAAGATATGCTAATTTTAAGATGATAATTAATAAAAGACGTGACATGCGCACCGCACATTACACTTGTGATAAAAAGGCGGGGAACATACAGTTCCTGTTATTCTGCGTCTGAGAAGGTAGTCATGACTCTATCATTGAAGGATCGGGCTCTGCTTGTGAAGATTTTCTACGAAAACGGTGACTCTGCGACAATTGCATTGAAGAAATTCCGGACATTAAAGGGTTTAAGAAACGACTCTGGTCCGATGACTGCATTCAGTATGAAGAAGATGACTGATAAATTCGAAGAATCGGATTTTTCTGACGTGAAATGTGGCAGAGGGAAGAAAGCAATTGTTTCGACGTCAGTGGAGGATGTGGCTAAAGCATTACAGGAAGCGTCAAGCAGTGTTCTGGGATCGTGCAGTGCACGGGGAATTTCCCGAACTTTAGACATGCCTGTCAGCACGGTTCGTAAAATTTTACGAAACATCCTGCAATGCTATCCATTCAAAATTACGCATATTCACGAGTTGGTTCCTGCTGACATGCCAAAACGAGAAGCTTTCTCCCTGCAATTTCTTGCTCGAATGATTTTGTGGATATACAAAGCCCATTTCCTCAAAATTGCAGAATATGGGCAAGAGAGAATCCGTTTCAAATGCAACCATTGACTCTTCATTCTTAAAAGGACACTGTGTGGTGCGGGTTTACGGCAACATTCATCGTTGGCCTTTTCTTTTTCGAGGAGATTGGTCCTTCGGGTCCTGTAACCTGTACAGTCAATGGGACACGTTATGAATCTCTTTTGCGCAACCAGCTCATTCCAGCACTGCAACAACGCGGATGTGTGGATAGCAGAATTTTTATGCAAGATGGCGCTCCTCCGCACATTGCAACACCAGTGAAGCAGTTGTTGAATCTGCATTTTGGAAATGACAGAATTATCAGTCCCCATTTCCCAACAGCTTGGCCGCCACGATCACCTGACCTGAACTCTTGAGACTTCTGGCTGTGGGGTTACCTAAAAGATGTTGTGTACGTGGGTCCGATTGCAAACTTAGCTGAGTTGAAAAACAGCATTACGCAACACATTCACAATATCACCACTGAAATACTCCGATCTGTTGTGGAACATGCTATTTTGCACTTTCAGCTCTTAAGAGAAAACAGTGGACAGCATATTGAACATTTCTTAAGCAAGCCCAATCCGACTTCCTTTTCTTGATGGTTTCATCAATGTTTACTTTATTTACGGTTTTTGGCATAGGGACAATTAAAAACCGATTTTATTTTTGCTTTCTCAACGGTTTTTGGCCTAGGGACAATTAAAAACCGATTTCATTTTTGCCATTTCTACGATTTTTGGTCTAGGGAAAATTAAAACCCGATTTCCTTTTTGCTTTTTCTGCGTTTTTTGGCCTAGTTACAATTTAAAAACCGATTTTTTCCTATCCGTTGTGGCACCACCTTCCCGTGGTGGATGGCCTTTGAACAAAGAGTACCACAACAACATGTCAAGTCTTTTAATTAGCATCTTAAAATTAGCATATCTTTTAAAGCAATCGTTTTTCAGCATCTTATCACGAGTACAGCGCCATCTATCGGTCAACTTTTGAACTATTTTTTTCTTTCGCAAAACAAATTCGAATTGCTTCACGTATACTAAGATGAAATATCAGGTCATTCTGACCAGTGGGCCTTTTTTTACAGCCTTTTGAAAGTGCAACTTTAATTATAATCACCCTGTAAATTTTAATTTTAATCTCAACTATAATATATTTTTAATTATTAATGAATGTTTAGGAATTTTTATACTTATGACATCCATTGTGTCTTAATTTTCTTGTACTACAGTTTTCACTGTTTCAGTTTTTCTATTTTATTCAGTCCTTCATATCTTCTATCAAAAAATTCTATACTTTAGTATTTTAAACATATATTTTGAAAAGCTTTTATTTTTATTATTTTCTGGCCTTGTAAAATGTTCCAGAATACATCTTCAGAAATATTATGGAATTTCTAACCAATTTTTTTCTAAAACTCATTACCAGATGGCGTCACTCACATGGAATCAAAATTTAATTAGAACTAATCAATTGTTAATTAAGTTTTGAACATATAAGCATATTCTATTTCCATCAAGAAACACATCTGAACAAAATTTAAGAATTATAGTACATCAGGAATTGAATGCCAATTTGATTCAATCTTTACAAAAATGGAGTAAATTGGAAGTAATAGCGTATAAAAATAATGGATTCATATAAAATCTCGGAGGAAACTTCATTTTTTATGTCTAAATATGCAACACAGGAATATATTCTTACAAGAAATCAACCTCATTGCACAATATCGAAATCGAAGAATTTTCATACAGTTTGTCTCAAATGCAATATGCAGAAATCAGGACTGGTTTAGTATCAACTCAATACATAACTATACAGTCAAACTATAAAATGTGCCCTAGTTTTAGAAGTCTTTTATTCTAGCTGAGCCCGACGAAAAAGTGTCCCCTTTAACTCTTTTTCAGACGCTAAAACCTTCTCATAAGAAAATAGAGGGCCATGAAAACATTGGAACAGTCTGAGAGTGCGCTTCCACTAGCACTGACTTCAGTCTGACAGGTGTATTTATTCGACATCATTTTTGCCGCGGCGGTAAGCTTCGCTTTTCAATAAATTTCAAGGGATCCTTTCATTGCAGACACATCTCGCAAACTGATGTTTCCTTTTAGAAGAATCTGATCGATTTCTTTTGTGGAATAAATCTGTTTGGCTTTATATATTTACTCACGGCACTTTTCTTGGAAGGCTTCTCGAATGCCCTTTTCACAATTCGAGTAGGACTCGTCTTCAAAGTGGAAATTTGACAGAAAAATAGACCGTGTCTCAATTTATAACTTTCTTAAGTTTTAATTTGCATTTATTACTATAATTTACTTTTCTCTAATTGATTTTTCTGTTTTTATACAGGGTGTCCCATAAAGGTGGAACAATCGTTTATTTCCTTAAATATTGCTGCTAGATTTATACTGCCAATTACAAAGCTTCATCAAATAAGGTGAGAATTTGCATGAAAATAATTTGGGTTCTAAGGGGATTGATAATAAAACGTTTAAAAAAATTAACTTTTTATACCACTCCATAGTGCAAAAATGTCAGTTAGCAAAATATTTTTCTTACATTCATATATTCACAAACGCTTCTATCTGTAAAACTTATAGAGATATAAGAATACAAATTTAATTACCTAGATCCCTTTTCCATAACTCTGACTGTTGTTTAATCCAGTCTTTTGATGTACATTTCATGGATAATATAAATATTTCAATAAGTTTTTAAAAGGGCAGAGTCAGGAAATAACAGAGTATTTGTTAATTCTTGTCAAATATAATGAAAATGTCAAATAATACATTAATTGAAGTATTTACATAAATACATTAATTGAAGTATTTACATAAATACATTAATTGAAGTATTTACATAAATACATTAATTGAAGTATTTACATAAATACTTTAATTGTAGTATTTACAAAAACAATACATCTTGTG
Organism: Araneus ventricosus; assembly: GCA_013235015.1. Taxonomy (NCBI): domain Eukaryota; kingdom Metazoa; phylum Arthropoda; class Arachnida; order Araneae; family Araneidae; genus Araneus; species Araneus ventricosus. The sequence goes on from BGPR01016112.1 coordinate 23,228, forward strand.
AACCTTCGAAAAATATCCAAAGCAGTGACGGCTTATCTGCTCAGAAATAATTAATGCTATGAAAATATTATCAAAATACAATTTTCCAAAGATAGTTTTACCTTCAAATATTCTAAACTTTTAATTGTACTTTTCTGAATTGTATTTTAAACTTTAAAAAAATAAACGTCGTATCTTTTTACGGTGAGTGACTTCTACCAACAGAAAACGAATAGGTAGTAACCAGCCAGTTTTCCATTGAGGCAACATGAAAGTGAAGCCTAAAACAGCTTCTGAGTGAGAAATCGAAAAAAAATCAAGACCACGAAGACGAACTTTAGGTGAGATTGAAGGGACAGAAAAAGAAAAGGGAAAAAAGCAATAGTTGGCCTAGCGCCAAACAGGAACATCTGAAAATCCAGTTCTGGCTAAGTTCGAAAAAAGAAAAGATAGCTATTCGCCTTCGCCGATTACACACTTAGTTTTGCGCAATGAGCGAATTTTGGTGCTTTCCAAAACTATTTGATGTCCAGCCTCAACCTATGTCTGTCTTACTTTTTTATTCATTTTCTGTCTTCTTTTCTTTTTTCTTTGATAATCGAAATCTGAGTGGAGAAGTAAGCAAATAAAAACAAAAATGAAAATTCCCCTATAGGAAGAAATGCCACTCTCTTTAGTTAAAGCTTAATAACACGCACACCACTGAGAGCAAATAACTTACTTGATCGGTATTAGGCTACTTTCCTGTTATTCTTTAAATTTTCAGTTTCTCATGTTCTCACACCCTTCTTTATAAAGTCGATAGTTATAACTAAAGCCCAATGAAATTGAATAACATTATGCTTGATTAGCATTTTTTTCCAACTCATGACGGTTGGATGATGTATTACTAAACAAACATTTGCATTTCGAAGCTTTTATGTGATGAATAATTTTTCATGAATAATAATTTATTTCACAATAAACTCCTCCATTTATATTTTTGCGAAGATCCTTCAAATATTGACATTAATATATCTCTGCGAGTAGACAGAATCTTGAAACTTAGTTAATACATAGATGAGAAGAAGTGGAATATTTTACTCATTAATATTTTTACTCTATCGAGGACTTATAAAAATTTAATTTTTTAAACTTTTTATTAATAGCCCCCACAGAAACAAAAGTGTTCTTATACAAATTCCTACTTTGTTTTATGAACCTTTGTAATTGGAAGTATACGCTACTGGCTAAAAGTATTGCAACATTTTTAAAATTCAAAACATTTGAATTAATTTGAATACAGTGGTTCGCAATCAGTTGTGTAGAATCGTGGGATGCAGAATCGGGAGAGTTCACGTTTTACAGTGACGATTTTGCCTCTAGGACATTTAGAAGACTATCCACAAATTGATGAAAACGAAATTTATGTGGTCTCATCCCGTTTCACAGAAAGCTGATTATGTTTTGAAACTTTCAGCAATCGTTTTCCTTCTCATGCTTATAGCTTTCATGCATTTGCATAAAAATATCATGAATATTCGGGAAGATATAAAGGTTTTTTTTAAAACATCCCAAATTTTTCGCATGTCTTTTGCCTATAACATGAAGAGTTTTCTTTCAAATTTTTTGAAACTTACTGAATACTGAAAAATATGTTAGAGAAGCATTGCAATAAAACTTGAAATAAATACGTTGAATAGTAAAGGAAATATAAGTATTTTCAATAAATATTGTTTTACTGCGCATGCGTGAAAAGTAGAGTAATTTTTTCTTCATAACTTCAAAGCCAGGTGTATAGGGCAACTTATTTTAAAATTCTAGTTTAATACCTTTAAAATTCAGAAAAATGTCAGCATTCCAGATGGATGGATATTAGATTCTCTCTAAGAGAAGCTAAATGGTGAGGTGTTTTCTACAAATTCACATTGTTACGAAAATGTAATGTAGCCTTCCTCCCTCACTAGTCTTGTGGTTGGGAAAAGAGTTTTAGAGGAGTACGTATGGAATCACATGGCACATCCGGCACAGGAACGACTGTTTTGAGACAAACTGTTTGCAGGAGACTACAATATGTTAGTCTCTATGCCAGACGACCAGCAATTTGTATCATCCTAACGTCTGGACAGAAACGCTGGCGTTTGTAGTGGAGTTTCAAAATCTTCAGTGAAGTGGACAACCATCGGTCAATGTTATGTTCAGTAACATGTTTAGATTTTCCCTAGAAAGTGATTCTCGGCTTACAGCGATCTGGAGAGAACGTAGAACACGCTTTTACCCAGGAAATTTTAAATAAAGACGTAGTTTCCCGTCTGCGGGAGTCATCGTATGGACAGGCAATTGGTACGCGAAATGATGCAACGCGCAGTACTCCATTAATTGGTCATGCCGCTCAAAGCCGTTTCATAGTCTCTCTGACGTGTGCCGGTACTTAATGCATGTCGACGTCGACTAAATTCTTTTGATTGCTCTAATTAATTTATCACATAGTCAGTAATATACTTATACATATCAAGTAATATACCATCAAAATTTTAATGTTCATGCAAATTTTGAAATTAACGTAATGATATTTATTGTTATTTATAACGCCTAATTTAGTACAATTTCTAGTCACATATTTAAAATAGTTGACAAAACCAGTGTACCAGTCACCCAGCCCCAACCACTGCACAATTTTTATTTTATATAGAAGCTTATGACATTTACATAAGTCATCAAGGGTCCCGCCCCCCCCCCCCCCGATCCTTCATTTTCGAGAGAAATCGAAAAAAACCTTCTCCACTGTATATTCTCCATGCTGAAAAAATCTTCACAGAGTCTTCTATCCAAACCACTGAACCAATTTCGAAAATTTTTATTTCATATTGAAGCTTATGACCCTTAGTTATGTCATTCATTATTGTCTGCCTACCACCACCCTTCATTTTCGAGATATCGTAAAATAAAATCAGCAGAATACTTAAGCCTCTGGGTTGGGAGCATAGCGACAAGCCACTAATATTATGGACGAACAGCTGGTCGCCGAAGCCGACTACTTATGTGCTTAATTTATAAGTATGCATGGGTATTTAGCCTATTTCTAACCTTTATACAATTCAATATAACTATTCGAAGATCAAGTTTCAAGAATTTTTTACAAAAATCGTATGGTGGGTGTACGTGAATGCAGTTCAGCAAGCAGGATAGTGGAGAATGAAGGTCCAAAGTAATCCCTCAAAGGCGTTCGCACTCCAAAGACGTTCCCCGTCGAATCCTACTGCAGAGTATTTATAGTGTTCCTGACAGGGCGTGACGTCACATGGAAATCTCTGGAGAAATCCGGATCTCTGCTCCTAATAGAGATATCGAGAAAATTCTAGTATCTTTAAGGTCCTTCGTTTTGGCGCCAAAGTCGCCAAGTTTATAGCCAAGGTCAGGGGTTTAGGCCCAGCTGCCGGCGGCATTCCATATGTATCCCTGTATAACTTCTCTTCCCAACTATAAGACTAACGAGGCTGGAAAACGACATTACATTTTCGTAACAATATCAATTTCTGTAAAACTCCTCATCATTTAGCTTCTCTTAGAGAGAATCTAAAATTCAGCTATCTGCAATTCTGACAACTTTCAATATCTTAACGGTATTGAACTGGACTTTTTACGTAAGTTGCCCTATATATCTGGCTATGAATTTATGAAGAAAAAAAAAATACTCTACGTTTCGCGCATGCGCAGTAAAGCGATATTTATTAAAAATACTCATATTTCCATAACTATTCTACGAATTTATTTCAAATTTTAATATATTGCTTCTCTAACGTAGTGTCAAGTATTCAGTAAGTTTTGAAAAATTTGAAAGAAAACTTCATGTTATAAGCATAAAATATGCTCCAAATTTGAGATGTTTTAATGAAACCTTTATTCTTACCGGATATTCCTGATATTTTTATGAAAATGCATGTAAGCAATGTGCATGAAAAGCAAAACGATTGCTGAAAGTTTTCAAAATAATTTCCGCTTTCTGTGGAACGAGGTGAGCCCACATAACTTTCGTCTTTATCAATTTGTGGACGGTCCTCTAAATATCGCAGTGACAAAATCTTCACTGTAAATTGTGAGTTACCACTATGGTAGATCCCACGGTGCTCCACAACTGATTGTGAACCATTGCATTCAAATGAACTCCAAATGTTTCGAATTTTAAAAATCTTGTAATTCTTTTGGCCGGTAGGAAATGTCTAGGCGCAATATTAAAGGAAATTAATGCTTGTTCCACCTTTTTCGGACACCCTGTATAGTGTTGGTTAAACACATTGAAAATTGTAGATCAGTTTAATAACAAAATGATTCAATTACAGCAATATACATAAAAACACACTAAAGGTTACGAAATATAATTTTACGTATTTTATTCTAAAAATAGGTTTTTTCGGACTCAGAAGGATCTGAAACATGGAGATTAATCAACATCTCCAGTTCGAATTATTTGACGATACAATACTTTTAACTTGGACTAGAAAGCAAAAAATTGTGCTACAGGGTATACTAGAAAGTCAAAAATTGTGCTAAAGGGTATACTAGAAAGTCAAAAAATTGTGTTACGTGTATTCCAGAAAGTCGAAAAATTGCTTATAAAACATCTTAACCACTCGTTAGAAAAAGGCTAACCGGCTTGTTTGGAAAAGTGAAATAAAAAGTTGAAACTCTTGCTACATTATATTGTAATACAAAGGCCTTTGACATATTTGGTCCAAAATTTGATACATAGTTATAATTATGCTGATAAAACCATGTGCAATATTTGATCCATTTAGATTGACCCTTTTTTTAGTTATCGTGGTCACTTGCTTAGGTATGTACATATAGATTTCCCGTGGATGGATTTCGTTCAAAATTGAACAGAAATTTATGTTTTAAGTGTAAAGACCGCGGACCAAATTCCACCTTTCTATCTCGTCGCGGTTTTCAGTTATCATGTTTAAAAACAAAGGAGGAAAGATATGTTCACAGATAGACGTTAATTCCAAAAATGTTTTTCGGACTCGGAGAGGTCTCAAACGTGGAGATTTACCGAGGTCACAAAGTGGAATATTTTGAAGATTACGATACTTCCTCTTTGTATACGAGAAGGTAAAAAGAAGAGTTTTTTAATACTTTAATTAAGCAGTAGAATGCACAGCATTAAATTATAATACTTCATTTAAAATTATAATCTTTATTAAATAGGTTAATGATGCTGATCTAGTCTTGATGATCAAAACTCTCATCCATGGTAAGTTTTAAATTGCTCTAACGCTTGTTGTGGCTATGGTCCTGAGTGCAATCATAACAGCGAAGCTGATATACCAATGACCGAAATTCGTAGTAATTATATTACTTTTCATTTCAAGGCATGGTGTAAAAACTTGGCACATTCCTACTAATTTTTATATTTGACAGATTTAAAAGTCTCAAAATATCAGTGACATTTTGTAAAGCCAACGAATTGATCATCCGGTTGAACTGAAACTACAGTTGCTGAGATATCAGACACTCTCGATGGACAACGGATAATATACAAATGACTATAGTCTTAAATTTTATTCCTGATACTAATTAAAAACATCTGGAATAAAAAAAGACAAAAAACCGGGAATAAATAAAAACTAAAAGAGTACAGATTAATATAATACTAGTATATTAATAAATACTAAAACAAGATCTCAATTTCAACCCTATGTATATGTGTGTAATAATTTAGCATTTTCCTAAATTTAAAAACGCTTCTTCACTTTTTAGTCATAAAACTATTTCTACTTAAGCTCTAGTATACGAATAACTGTCACTGTAACTCGCTGAGATCCGGTTTCAACAGCTCTAAAGCGTTTGGGGATTTTCCAGTGTCTCAGCAGTATAAAAAGGCTGGACGGCAATCCTCTTTCTCTTTTATTAACCATGTAAAACACTTTGAAGGACTTTGCCTTCGAGCGCACTTTTCGAATAGAGATGGCTTCGATTTCCCTTAAATATCATTTGAAATGTTATAAGCAGCCTATCATCTATCTAGGCGATAAAAATGACGATTTCTATATAAAAGATTTTTTAGCTCAACGACTGCTGCATTATTATGCCTGTTTTTTCATATCAAATATATATATATATATATATATATATAGGAAATAGGAAAGAATACCATAAAAAAGAAATAGCAGATAATACAAAAAGAATAGTGGAAATTAACTGAAAAGGAATGGTGGCGATTTCGAAGATACAAGAAATTGTAATTTTAAACTGGTGCTCAAGATATGAAATACATATAGAGAGATGTCTTATTTAATTTGTTTTGCATGTTCATATATATTCATATTACCCTTTTGTATGTTCATTATGCTATTTTTTCCTATAATATATATATATATATATATATAAAATTATATATATATATATATAAATAAACGAAAATATAACTTGTTATATATGAACATACAAAACGAAGCAAACAAGACATATATATATATATGTCTAAATATTTCTTATATATATATATATAAGAAATATTTAGGTCATTTAGAATAAAACATTCATATTGGTATATTTGTATATTGGAATATTTTTATTTCTTTGATTGTGTTTTTTCATATTTTACTTGTAATGTGTAATTTTATTCAAATTTGGTTATTGATTTATTGGTTTCAGATTTATTACATAGATGGCGCCAGGATCTTTCAATTAAAATTTTCCTTTTTAATAGACATTTTTACCAATTTTCAAATAATATCTAGATAAATAATTGTATTACATTTTTTAAATGGTTTTGAGATTTTTAATATAGGTATCTTACTAATTCTTAATATCAAAAATTAATTATAATATTTGGTCAATTTTGATGTTTCATAGTTGGAAATCTAGTTTTGGCAATCTGTGATTGTCAAGCTAAGTGGCGGATTTTATTAAAATTGTTGAATTCTGGTAAGGATAAGTAGAGACACTGATTATTTAATGTTTAATGAAAAGAATGGGTATTTTATTGAATGATATATTTACTGTTTTTAGTGCAATATATTGTTGTATTACATATTTTTATCTTGAATTTTAGTCCTTTCTATATAGTTATGTTTTATTGTTAGGGCTAGTGTATGACTTTTCTTTCTAAATTCTTTCATTTTAGGGTAAATTACCCTGTTTTTTTCAACAACTTTAGTAACAGGGATGGTTTGTACAGCAAAATTAATTTAACCTGGCTAAAGCTTGTCCACAGCCAAGCTGCTATATTAATTGTTGAAAACTCCATATACTTGGATTGACTTTTTCAATACTTTTAATAACAACAGAGTTTTTTACTTGTTGACATATAAATGTTTATACTTAATTTTTGTTCATGGTTTCTATAGTATTTTCAATTCTTCATGTATTGCTTAACTAAATCTTTTCGACACTACTTTAAGGGCTTAAGATGTCATAAAATTTAAAAAAATTTAAATTATTTTACAGGATTTGTTTTTTTTTTTTTTTCGAAAATATTAGTTAGTGTAATGTCGAAAACCGAATGCCAGCTGGTAAATGAATCACATCAGGTAACCGGATGTTATTCGATTTTTTTTATATTTAGATAAACTAACGCCTTTCTTCGAAATTTAAAAACAAAATTAATTTTGAACTATTTCTTTTTTCACTAAACAAACATTATTCCAAAAAAAGTTGAAGAAATACCCTTAATTTTGGAAAATTTTGGTATTAGAATATACTCACTGGTATATAAATTCTTTCAACAAGTACTATATAAAAAAATTATCTTATATGTTCTGAAGCTATCAATTTATTTATTTATCAATTCATTGAAGGGTTTCTGATCGAAGAAACTAGCATAATCAAAGAAAATCATTTCACTTGAAAATAAAGACATAAATAGTTTCAGTATATAAAGATGTTAATGTATTTGTACATGATGTATTTGAAAGAAACTTTAATGTACCATCATCAGTATCTACAATTAAATCCATTATTCATACACGATGCATCTACTTTATGTCTTCTTTATCATTTCGTTGAAGATGTACCGGTTATTCCAAGAAATGCTAAAATCATGCTTGCCTTGTTATGTTCCAAGAATTTGAAACGAGCAAAAAACACAAAACAAGGTAAAGAGAATGTTAAGAACATTTATTTGAGTACGAATTGATCTTGACACAAATTTCCCTTTATGTGTGACATTTCCTTTCTACTGCTTTGCTTTCTGTATCACCACCCTTAAGTGCCAAGGATTTGTCAAACAAGAAATGAGCATGTAGTCAAAATCAGAGGTTATATTAGAAATTTAGCAGCCCCTAGTCCTACGGTAAATAATTTTAGAAATCCAGCATTACTCAAAAAAGGAGACACAGATTGTACCAGATAATTTTGCTTGATGACCATTTCAGAAAATTTGGCTCTTTTCAAGGAGGAAATTGATATTCGATCAAAAAAACAGTGATATGATGTATAAAAAACCTAGAGCTGTACTAAAAAATAATTCCATAACGTTTTATTTGTAAAGGAAACAAACATATATATACAGCCAGACACATGTATTTATCCGGCAGATTATGCTGCCTTCCTCCCTTTAGGAGATGATTCTTGACAGTGAAAGAGAGACGCGAAGTGATCCGGTGTTGTTGAGCGGAAAACCATTCTGGGGCCTTTTCTGCGTAAAAATGTATTCTGTAACAATCAAGGACGATCTGACTTAAATAATAACAGTAATATGATGTATAAAACTCAAAGCTGTACCAGAAATGAAAACCGTATAACGTTTCTTTCATTGGTAAGCGAACAAAAAAATATATACAGCTTAGACATATGTATTATCCGGCAGATGGCGCTGCCTTCATCTCTAGAGATGATTTGACAGTGAAAGAAGGAGACACGCGAAGTGATTCTGGCATTGTCGATGGAAAATGCATTCAGTCTTTCTATGTAAAATGTAAATATTCTGTAAATAATCATTGGACGACTGACTCTAAATAATAACAGTAATATGATGTATAAAACTCAAAGCTGTACTAGAAATAAACCGTATAACGTTTTTCATTGGTAAGCGAAACAAAAAAATATATATACAGCTTGTAACACATGTATTTATCCGGCAGATGGCGCTGCCTTCCTCTCTCTAGGAGATGATTCTTGGACAGTGAAAGAGTGAGACACGCGAAGTGATCCGGTGTTGTTGAGCGGGAAAAATGTATTCTAATCTTTTCTATGTAAATGTAAAATATTCCAGTAAATAAACATTTAGTGTTCATTAAATGTTTACCTTCTAAACTTTCTATGGAGCCCCTTTGTTTTCGTCCTGAAATATTTCTGGCTAATTAATGGCTTCCTTGGTAAACCTTATATAAATAAAGCAGAGCCGCTATAAATATTAAAATGCTGGATTAAATATAGAATTTGTGATGGCTCTACAGAATTTAAGAAATATATGAATTGCACATTTAAAGAGTAGTGATTTAACCCCGAAGCCATATTTTAAAGTATTTTCCTGAACCAGGCGGTAGTCTTTTGATGATTTTCTAAGAAAAAATACGTTGTTGGTGGCTTAATGCAGCAAACCGAGGGCACCATCACTTTTACCCTTATCGATTTTGTAACGCCCGCATCACTGTTTTTTACGAACAAAAAAATTAAATGTCTGGTAATTCTGGAAAAGTTAATACGTAGAAGAAATAATGCAAATTTTAATAAAAAATCTTGTTAGACTGCAGAACATTACACAACTAAAGGCTTGGCAGCAATACACTGAGTTAGAGGTATTTTAGTTGATTGAAAGAATTTAGAATTCGTAAAAGACGAAAAGGTAATTAAATATATAAAACAAAAGAATAATACACGCAAAAGAACCAGGAAGAATAAAATAAAGAAAAGAATAGAGCCCAACATAGAATGAGAGAGCGAATCCAAAAGAACTAGAAAGAATTAGACATAAAAAAGAATAGGGAAAAGTAACTAAAAAAGAACAAAGAAAATGCAGATAACTAATAAAGGGTATTTAGCAGAAGGTTGGTATCAAGAAGCTTAAAAACGAAAAGCTCTACTAAATAAAAAAATACCTCAGATATGTTCTCCCGTTCTCCCCTGATCTTATAGTATACTCTTACACAATACGCCGTTTCTGTTTGCTGAGAGTGTATGAGAGTGAGAGTAGTTTTCTGTTGAGTGTGCAGCACCAGTGGCGGCAAATCAAAGCAATCTCCACACACACCTTTTTGGAGCGAAAATTAAAATTTTATTTTATTTTATGCCCAAACTAGGAATTATAAAAACAGTTGAAAGTTAAACTGGGAAAGTTAAATAAGTGATCACTGGTGCTTGATTTTCGCCTTAACCCTGTCATTTACGTACCCCAGGCCGGATGTCTTGAATGCCTTTAAATGAAGAGGTCTGTCAAAATTGCTACTGCGTTACCTTGCCCGCCACCACCCCTGTATTAAGACACAATCTGCAATTTTAATGGACCATTACTGATGAATGAAAGGATGTCTGTTAAATCATTATGATTGATGACCGCGATATTTCCGTTAAAGGAAAAAAAATAGTGCTTGAAATTATCTATGCTTTTCCAGATGTCTAAGAGGTTGTCAATGGAATTATGTACATTTCATTGCGTACATGCAGTTTGATACCCTGATTTAAAGCACAAGCAACCTAACTCACTGCTTTTGATTTTCCTTATATTTTATTCAGTGTAATGATTTAAGTAATTTACCACTTTTGTTTTAATTTAAAACACTATGCTTTTTTTTCAATGAATTATCATCACTCATTCATTTGAGAATTGTCGAAGTACTTGGTTTAATTTTATATATTTGTGCTAATGTTACAAACAATGATTTTACGGACACTTTTAGTCAGTGCCTACGATTTGAGGCAGTCTCCCTCTTGGTTATGGAAAACATTAAATTTTATTCCATTTTAGTCAAGCCTAAAACTAGAAATTGTAAAAAGAACAATTTGGGTCCAGGAAAGCTAGCTATCCTTGTAACTTAATTTTAAATTTTGTTGTTGTAAGTACTTTTTTAGGTGTCCATAAATTTTTTTTTGCCCCTCCGCCCCACTTTACCCAATAGCCGTCACTGTAGAAACAGTCAAGAAAACTGAGCATGGCTTTACATCTCCTTGACTCGATCAAGCAAAATTAACTATGTTGATACCTACATATAATTCTTGTGTCAAGATCATATACAATTTCCTCATTTGTGTATCTCTTTTGATAATCGTGTTCACGTATTTCACGAATGAAAACCCGTAAACAAACAGGATCTTTGGGATTTTGATTAAGTTTTCAATGACGCAGAACGATGAAAAATATGCCAAATTTCATCCATATATTTGTTACAAGAAATATCGTGTTCTCATATACAAGGACAGGCCAACATCACTGTTGATTTGAATGAACTGGAAAAGAAAGTCTAAAGTTTTGAGCACATGGAATATTTCTAGCCTTCTTGCTGTAAAGCTCCATTCTTATACAGAAAGACAGATAGACATGATATCAAAAATTATGTTTTTCGATTCGGGAGGGTTAAACGTAGATGCATCGAAACTTTGAGGCTGAATTTCTCGATGATTTATGATAATGCCACCTTCTGTACTTCTGTATACGGTGCAAAAATGGAAAGAACAACTTAGGAAGAAATTAAGGAGAATAAGACAGAGAAGAACAGAAAATAACTACAACCAGTTAAGACGAAATAAAGAAGAACTAGAAAGAAAAAAAAATATAAAAAAAAGAACAGAAAGAAGCAACCGAAAAAGGAAGGATCACAATTCCGGACAGCCACCAAGTGCATTTCTGGTAAAACTAACGAAAATAAGAAATATAATAGAAGAAAAAGTTTTACTTAATCAATAAAATAAAATAGAAAAGCAATTGCATAAAAAAGAAATAGCAGATAATACAAAAAAATAGGGGAATTAACTGAAAGAAAATTTATAAGTGATTTCGAAGATGGGTGTAGTCTGTAATTTTAACCGATGCTCGAGAAATGAAATATATATTAATATAAATCTAAATATAACTTATTATATATGGATCATACAGAAACAAAGCAAACAAGACATATCAAGAAGCAACTTAAACTAAAAAAGTCATTATTTGAACAATACAAACCACATTTAAAAACAAAATCTAAG
>BGPR01016113.1:0-24230 GCA_013235015.1 Araneus ventricosus
TAAAATCAAAAATTCTGGTTTAACTCTGGGGGGTTGCAACCCGATAGCCACCCCCCCTGGATTCTTCGCTGTGTCCAGTCCATCACTTCCACTAGTTACCAACTTAATAATCTAAATGACCATTTCCTTGTATAATTAATTACACATACTTTAACCACTTTTCTTCAAGGACTAAGGTTAATGATTTAATATTATGTCCGCAGGTTCAGGAAGCAATAATCGAAGCAGCCCACTCCTCTTCGAACATGTCTAGTCCTCGCAGAACTCCGACGCCCGACATTGGCGTCTTCAACGGAAACCAGATTGTTCTGAAGCAGTACAACTCTCCGATTCACATGTACTCGAATCAAGCTATCGTGGAGACCATAGCTGAGCAGACGAAGGTCATGAGACACGCAGAGTAAGTAAATGAATCATGCATTATTTACGGTGGGAATTAATTTACAGCATGTATTTCAACATTACGTTGAAAGAACGTTCAAAATCACGAGATTTTAATGATTTTTTACACATTGCGGACCGGCAATTTTATACAGTTGTTATCTCACGTCACCGGGTATTATTCTGGAATTGAATGTGGAATAATAATATATAAATGAATAATATATATAAATAAATAATATATATAAATAAATAAATTATTATACGTTAAATTAAGATTTTTATACTTTGATCTGGTGTTTGACTTTTTGATCCTTGCTTTTTTAATGATTTTTTTATTTAATGTTCTAAATTTTAAAAAAATTGTGTGATTTTTTTTTTATAATTTTAATTTGACTATGTGCAACATGGACTTTTGGAGCCTCAGTGTGTTTGTAGCGCTTTTCTAATTGCGTGTTTTCATTTTTAAACATTTATGTGTTTACATTTTTGTAATTAATGTGGTTTTGAGCTTTAAATTGCTGTATTCTCTGCAGTTACTTTTTTTTCTTTGTGTTTTAATTCACTTTGTGGCTTTTGTTTTTTGTATATTTTTGATCATGCGCTCTGTAAATGAAGTCATCTCTGTAGTGTGCTTTCTTTGAATAAATAAATAAATATTGCCTTTACCGACAGTGACGACCGTAGGACACTTTTTCTTGCCTCGAATCTCGTAGGAAAGGAGAAAAGTTGAGTTACAGAGGTTTTGTGAAATAGAAATTTTAAACATAAAGATTCTTCGCGTATCTTAACAAAAATGACATTGTTCAAAGTTGGCCAGTCTAGGAGTTGCCAGGGAGGCAAGATATTAGTGCGTATATTTGGGCCACCAGCTGATTGCCTGTAGATGGCGCTGCCATCGCCAGTGACGTCAGAGCATCAAGCTGCCCAGAACAGAAGACGGGATGGAATGCGGTACGAGACGTATTAAATGACGTTGGCTTTTTTCGCAAGGAATAAAGACGACGATGGGCCATCCAAAAGCCTATTTTTTGACGAACTGCTTCAATTGTACATATCTTTAATTGTAAATAATGCTTCTTAAAAATGTAATCTTAATTCTGCATAATATAATAGTTAGTTAAAGTTATCGAGTGATTATTTCTATGGAACCCAAGATTAAGCCTAATGATGATCGCCCATATATATATAGTTAAATATTTTACAAACAATTAAAACTCAAATAACATTTTCAGTATATACACCTATTAAACCAATAATTAAAATTAAATATAAAACAATGTTACGTTATTAATAATCATACAATGAAATACAGAAAGATGATTAGATTATAAACTGTTACTATGAAAAAGACAACCCAGAGTTGGAATTCTAACAATCAAATGCCAATCGATCTTAGGAATCGATTATGTGGCATTAATTCGAATTTTAAAGGCGCCAACCTTCTGTGAAAGCCAATTGTTGGAAAATGCAAAAAGTATAGGTATAGTAATAAGTATAGTAAGTAATAATAAGTATAGTATAGTAATAAGTATAGTAATAATAGTAATAAGTATAGTATAAGTATATATAGTAAAAGTATAAGTATAGTAAATCTCCAAAATATTTCATGATAAGAACGAGAAAATATAACTAAATGCTTACCAATTTTAAGTCTTAGCAGTTATATATATATATATATATGTTAATTTTTAAATTCAAATATGATGAAAGGGCAAAAAATAATACTAGGCCCCGGGCGCCATTTACATTTTCGAAATCACGGAGATAAGTGAGGGCTAAAAAATCAAACTGCGCCCCTGGCATTACTTACTATCGCTACGCTACTATTCAAGAAAAAGTATTCTCACTTCTTTAAGGTGCCCGACTAGGTTCGGAGAAAAAAATTTTAAAAAAGCATGCACAAAAACGACTTACAGAGTTAAATAACAAAAATGGACTTAAATAGCCACAATTGAAAGTAAAAATTCATATATCATCAGTAATTTTTGAAAATAGTTTTTTTTCAAGAATTTTAATAAAAATTTTAATGTTAAGAAAAACAGCATAATTGAAAAAATATTGGACATATTTCATTTTAAATTCTAATGCATACTTCTCAGACTATCTAGAATGTAATAGACCGATAGATAAAATTTATTTTAATAAATAAATATTTTACATACATTCAAAGTTGGCGTCATTGATTTTTTGCCAAAATTATCATATGTTTCGAATTGAAAGTGACTGTAAAACATGACAAAATAAAGCTATCATAAAATCTATGGTCTATTACACCCTCAAAGGGTTTCGACACAAGTTTACCAAATTTCAATGAATTTTAATGAATTGTTTTGGATATATCAAATTTTTCGTGGAATAATTTTAGTGAAATTTTCATTTTTCAGAAAACGCATTTAAAAAATATAATAAAACATTAGTTCAAATAAATATGAAGGAATAAAATATTCAAGGAATGAGAATAAAAACAAAGACTGTTTTGGAATCTTAAAAGTTGTGGCTTTATTTTTAGATCATAAAAAAGTTTTTGAAATTTTCTTCGAAAATCGCTTTTTCAACCTAGTCGGATACCTTAACAGATTTGTTGTTCGAAAAATAAACTGTTCTCGGAAAGAAACTACGTTGATACACACTCGCGCATAAATAGGTAAACAAAGCAGCTCTTGACATCCATAAGGCACTATTTATACAATTAATGCATGGGAAAATAGTAAAAGCTGTTCAATTAAGCTGTGATTCATTTTTTCTTTAAGCTGAAGAAAGAGTTCCGTAAAAACATATTATTCCTGGAAAGTATTTTGCAACACATTGAGAATAAAAAGTGCCATATCGGTTATTGACACCCTACGGATGAGTAATTAACACCACAGTTATTGACATCCCATCATTCTTATTGAGTTTAACTAAGGCGTAAATAACTGTCTTGTTTACCCTACTACTCAGTTCACCACGCCGATTAAGCCACTCACATTACACACTTGACTGTTGCATATGGCGGTTTTCTCGCGCTTGTCTGACTAGAATGAGAATTATTTAAATTCCTATCAGCGGTTTTTATAATTTTTTTACTCTCTGTATATTCGTTACTTTCAGCTGTTGTATTGACTTGATAATTTTCTTTTTTATTTAACTCTTTAATCATTCTCTTTTGTGTCTTTTAAATATGAATAACGCCAATTTGTTGGAAAGGTTCAAAATCGGTTATTGACACCACAATTATTGACGTTCCTTCATTCTTATTTAGTTTACTTTTAACTGCCAACCTAAGGCTAAGGTATGTAAAGCTGGACAGTGACATGGAAGATAAAAAATAGGGTGTCAATAACTGCCTTGTTTACCCTACAACTCAGTTCTCTGTCTCGATTAAGCCACTCACATTACACACTTTACTGTTGCACATGGAATTTTCTAAAGTGTCTTGCTTCATAAATGCTTCAATTTTTTCAGCATGTTTTCTTAGATTTGCTTGTCTTTCATTGGGGTCTCAGGAAGGAATTTGATTCACACTCCAAAACGCCACAAAAAACGTTGTATGGGAGATCCTCTATATCTCGGTAACTACATAAGTTAAAAACATAACTAATGTCTTATTTTAGATATAAAGGGTAACAGCAGAAGTTACAAAAAAAATTGAAAATCGGATTTGTAGTTCAGCGACTGCTGAGTCGCGAAGTTGGACAAAAATACGCATGAATTGGTGACGCGATCCTCTATATCTCGGTAACTACACATGTTAAAAACATACCTAATGTCTTATTTTAGAGATAAAGGGTAACAACAGAAGTTACAAAAAAACTTACTTAAACTTAAAAACTTTCGAGAAACAAAAGAGTCACGCGAGTAAAGTAGTCCTATGCCTTTAACATCAGCGGCTGTTTGAAAAGACAGCCTCCCGACATTTTTTTATTATTATTTGGCAGTCTGTATATTCGTTGCCTCCAGTTATTATATTGACTCCATAATTTTCTTTCATATAATTCTGTAATCATTCTCTTTCATGATAGTGTCGATTTGCTGGAAAGAAAGAAACTTGGAAACATCGAGCAGTCTCCTACGTATCAACTGATACAGGAGGAAGAATTGAGGAAAGGCAAAATTCAAGAGTGTGGACCTCCCCAGGAGCACGTGTACAACGTTTTGCCTGGTGATGGCCGATGCAAATCGCCCATCCACCAATCGGAGAGCTTTAAAAGTATCATGCATGACTTGAAAGGAGTGTCTGATTTCTAAGTCGGAAATCTAAGTCAAAAATTGTTGCTTTTCAGTCAATTAGGTACATCTTGGGGCAAATTCAAATCCCGAGTATTCAGGAAGAAATTTTATAAGCGAAATAATGCTTCGTCTTTCTTTGGCATAGATAAAAAAAGTTTTGTATCAGCATCATTTGTTCGCGTTAACCAAGAAACTAAATGTTATAAAAGGTAGTAATGACTGAAGAAGAAGTGGTTGGTCACGCATTGTTTGAGAGAAACTGAACTTCTTCTCCCTTTGGAAAATAAATAGCCATATCTGATTCTTGCTCTATAAAAACTCATCAATCACTCGCTCACTATGAAAAGGAAATGCCTTTGTTTAAATTTGCTAGATGTTTTTATACTCGGTATTAAATGAAAGAACTGGTGAAAGAAATGCGATGTGATCAAGATTTTGGTTGTTTATCAAAATATTATAGAGGGAAAAAATGTGGTTGTTTTCAGGTTGAAATGCTTCTCATTTGAAAATTAAGAAATAAACATTTTCTAATTGTCATCTCACTTCTATTTGATTTCAAAAGGGCATATTTTGTAAATCTAAGCAGACAATGCATAAAATTCTTTTGATATATTCTTTATTTTGAATTGTAAATCTTACATTTCGTTCAAGCATCAATTAATCCTCCAGACTAACTATAAGCGATTTACACCAGGTACAAAATTCACAACGCGATTAACTGTTGCATTTGTAAATCCTCTTGGTTCTTAGTTTTAATCCTTTTACTAGCAATTTGCATTTTGCGTGTATTTTTGAAGCAAATTAGAGCCATGCACATTCATTACAGTATGTTAAAAATTAACACTTAATTCGTCCGTAATTTCTTGAAAACACCGCCAATATTTTTATTGTCATTTCTTTCATGGCAATGTAATAATAATACTTCGTGATTAACGTATGGTTTTATTATAAACTATTTTAGCGTAAGAAAGGCAATTTAATGGAATTTTATTTGCAAGGTCAACAAAATAACGCAAGTAATTGATATTTCTAATAATTAATAATAATAATACCAACAATTATTATATATACATTTCTTTCTTAACAATCTCATAATAACATTTTTCAATGACTAACAAGTGTTTTTCATTCTAAAATATTTTAATATGTAAAAGGTAATCAGCTATAATTCTATGAGCACGATTAACAAAAAACCTCAAGTATTTGATATTTCTGATAAACAATAATAAAATAATACCAATAATTATTATATACATTTATTTCTTAACACTCTTATCATAACATTTTTCAATGACTAACAAGTATTTTTAATTCTAAAATATTTTAATGTGAAACGTAATTAGCTATAATTCCATGGGCACGATTAACAAAAAACCTCAAGTATTTGTTATTTCTGATAAACAATAATAAAATAATATCCGTAATTCTTATATAAACATTTCTTTATTAACAATGTAATAAAAATAATATTTTGCAATGACTAACATGTTGGTTTTTTCATTCTAAAATATTATAATATCTGAATAATTCACTAGAATTTCATGGGTACGATCAACAAAATTAAGGTATGAACTACTTTAATAATCACAAATAAAAAACAGTAATAATCGTATTGTTTACAATCCTGACGCAGAAATCTTTCAAACTGAGATGTGAACAAGTTTTATATGTGCATTTTTTGTGTAATAATTTGTATGGACAACACTGTGACTGTCATTATCGATTCTTTTTTTGGAAAAGTGTGGATAACCAAATCCATAGATTCCATATGTATAGTATGTATGTATTGTTGTGCAGGGTTGTTATGTTATCGATAAGTTTTATGTACCATAATTTATTTCAATAAATAATTGAAAAGACAATTTGTATCTGCTCCATGTTGACTAATGAAAACGTGTAACATTTTACTTGCGTTTGTTTACTATAATTTTACTGAAATTTAGTAATAATTGAACCGAATTCGATAACGAAAATAATGAATTTCCAGAATGAAGTAACAATACAGCATATGAAAATGGAGAACCGATATCTACAACTGATCACTGTTGTTTATATCTATGGTACAGAAAACAACATTTTTGCAGCTACTATTACAGTTTCATCAATCTCAGTGTTACATACTCTTTTCAGTAGAAAACGTCAAATATCAGATATGTCACAGGATATATAATATAATCCTACTATGTCATTAGGATTCTTCTTCTTCATCCATTAGGTCACATTCATTACGATTCTTCTCCTTCGTTCATTAGGTCACATTCATTAGGATTCTTCTTCTTCGTTCATTAGGTCATATTCATTAGGATTCTTCTTCATTCATTAGGTCACATTCATTACGATTCTTCTTCTTCATTCATTAGGTCACATTCATTAGGATTCTTTTTACAGTTCTTGGTTTACCTAAGTACTCTATATATGATCAATACAGCAAGAGAACTTAGTTGTTCGAAGCAAAGATTAACAATGATTTTAAAAATAAACCCTCTGTTTACCACTGTCTATATGTAAAGTCATTGAAGGTTAACTGAGTCCCGTTCCTACCGAAGGGAGAAGGCCTAGGAAGAAAAAAAGGAATGGTGCTACCGGTCAGGCACACAAACACTAAAAAGAAGAGAACAGGGAGCCATAAAAAGCATGAAATGAAGCATTTTTGTTGTCTCCGTAGCAACGATGGGGTTGGAAAGATGGAATTCCAAGGGTTGTCAGACTCGTGTGAAGTGGTTCAAAGTACGGAGACAAAAAGAAGAGGTCAGTTTAGCTGCTGGCCGAAGGGGTCAGATACACAGGAGAGGGCAAAAGAAAATCAACGAAAGAAGTTACAGTGAAAAACTGTTTAATTAAGTTTAAAGTGTTATAAGTACTTAGACTTGAAAATATTTCTACCCCGAGCAACGCCGTGTATATGAGCTAGTAGTGTATAAAATTATTTCATATAACTCAATTTTCTGTAACTTAATAATAAAATGATAATTTATAGCCTATTTTTAATTTGTTAGCATGATAATTAAAACAAAATAAGTGAAGTTTTAACTGTGATAGAGGTAAAAATACAATAATATTAACAAAAAACGAATGAAAAAGAACGAGGAGGAAAGAGAATCCGATGGATGATTTTATCAGAAGCCTCCATCCATGCAGATTCAAAATTAAAATAGGTTTTCTGTCGAGGAAAACGACTTTAAGGTCGACATTAAAATTTTCCTCTGACGCCTGAACCTATTCCGGAAAAAATTGGAAACAAAAAGAGGAAGAAAACATTTATCCACAAAGAAGAAATTCAGAACAGTATTTTAAACATAGTCTGAAAACATGGCTTAAATACCTTACCTCTCTTGGTTGTGGAATGAAACGACGCATAACAAAGTAAACTTTGTTTATAGGTGTGCGCACCTATTAGCATGATAATGTTTATTGACAGGATAGTATTTGTAAATTGCGACAAGCGTGAAGCAAACTCATTTGAAGCACGCGACAGGGCAGTCCTTGGATGTAGAGCCACCAAATTTGGCACGTGGTGACTTCTTGGGTAGTAGGGGCTCACTAAAAAAAGTACATTTTAAAATTTTAATTAGATATTTAAATAAAAACTAGTCAAATTTTTAACATTTTTCCTCAAAAACTCAGGAGCATATTATCGCAAAAAGGCAATTTTATATTACTTTAAAATTTTAAAAAATGAGCTTTTTAGTGATATAATTTTATTTTCGTACAATTTTTCTCTTGTTTTAATAAATTTGTAAGTATCTTTTACAAGAATACTTTTCGCTGTTTTAGTTACTGCAGTTAAACACACGCGTATTGAGACGATAATAAATACATTTTTTTGCGTGCACGTTATCATTGCTGTAATTTAGAATAAACTCTTAAGATATTATAGAAGCTCGAAGAAAAATAGCTTGAAAATCAAGTTGACATTACTCAATAAAAAAGTTTGTACATTTTAACAAGACAAAAAAACGCTTTTTGTTTAACACGATAATGTTTCTTGGTTAGCATTAATTCTGTAAATTAGGTGATGTAAAAATTGCTTACACGAAGAATGCAACGGCGGATGCATTCAAGTCAGACAAAAGCAAGACGGACGAATCAAACCTAAAATATTATCCTGCTGCAATGTTTCGCACTAGAGGCACTCTCCTTTTAAAATTTTCCGGAAGTATGGGACACGGTTTTTCTGCGAATATTATATCACTCGACACTATTTATATGTGGTGGGTTCTTTTCTGCCTATACACTATTGGGAAAATAAATTCTTGATT
Source organism: Araneus ventricosus (assembly GCA_013235015.1). NCBI lineage: Eukaryota > Metazoa > Arthropoda > Arachnida > Araneae > Araneidae > Araneus > Araneus ventricosus. Next base: position 8,853 of record BGPR01016113.1, read on the forward strand.
CTCTAACTTGGGAAAATATATTCTTGACTAAAATAAGTTCCATTTTTGTATATATATATAAGATGTGCCCAAATGAAAAGGGGACTATAGTTAAATGTAAAGAAATTTTAATAACAATATTCTAATTGCAGTTCATGTGGAACAGTACAACTATATATAATCGACATTGACATTGATACACTGATCCCAGCGCGTAAGAAGGGAGTGGATGGCTTCAATGTAGAAACTGCTGGGTCAGGCAAACACCCATTCTCGCCGTCATCTGATTCTCTGACAGATGCTTGGGCACCCACTGTGCACAAACTTTGCCATAACCAAGCTTTTTGTGGAATATGTGATGCACAATTCCTTTGCTTATCGACAGTTCAACAGCAATTTCACGTGTGGTGATCCGACGATTCTGCCGTATGAGCTCATCCACAGCCGAAATCATGGCACTGTTGGTCACAACGTGCACATTCACAGGGCGTGGCAAGTCCTTGATGTTTACGCGTCCCGCCTCATAACGCTGATACCACCGGAATATGGTGCACCGAGCGAGGCACTGCTCTCCGTACACCTCTTTCATCCTGCGATAAATTTGTGAATCAAGCTCTCCTTCTTCGCGAAGAAATTGGATAACTGCTCTTTGTGCTGATCTGGAGGAATCCATCATGCAACGAACTGCGGAAACAATTCTCCAGAAATGAGGATATTGATGCGAAGCCGTTAACTACGCAGGTGCAACTGGGAATACCATCACGCCATCTATCGGCTAGCACATTAACTCACTGGGATTTGATACAACGCCGATACAGCTAAGGTCTCCTTTTCATTTGGGCACACCTTATAGTTTTCATCATCTGTAAAAATATATAACGTATGAACTTAGGTTCAGTTAGATTTTTATTTTCTTAATTTTGTCCCTAATCTACCTCAAGCACGTCCTGAAGACTTTAAGAATCTAAAGTAAAAGATAATTAATTGAAAATTTAATTTAAAATGAATATGATGAAATTTAATCAACAGCAATTTATTTTAAAATCAATATGATAAAAATTTAGTTAACTAAAAATTTTATTTTTAAAAGAATACAATTTATTATTCCTTCATAGGACTTCTTCCACATATTAACTTCTGGTCGATGGCAATATAAGAAATTATCTCTTCGGGTACAAAGGAGTCCATGGGACATTTTTCATAAAATAGACCTTTTACAACAATAAACCTTTTTATAATTTTCTGCGTCACCTTTTATTTACAGATAAAACAAAAACACAAAAATTTGACAGATACATAACAGACACATTCAAAACAAATAATGCAATTGTCCTATTTTATTTATACCTTACACTTTATTTATATTCATTATTATACTTTATTTATATTCATTATTACACTTTATTTATATTCATTATTATACTTTATTTATATTCATTATTACACTTTATTTATATTCATTATTTAATACTCGTCCAATAATCATTCGTCGAATTTCACTCGTTCCACCTCCAATTTCAAACAACTTTGCGTCGCGAAGCAGACGACCAGTGACGTAGTCGTTGATGTATCCATTTCCACCTACACAAAAGGAAAAAGTACTTGTAAATTCCCTAAAAAATGGAAAAAAATCAAACTTAAAAGCCTTTAAGAACAGAAACTCGAAATTAGACTTTAATACTTAAATTTTTAAATGCATCGATAAATATAATATGCGATTTCTTTTATTTCCTTATAATATCTTCAAAAAAAATGTATACCTAAACATTGTATAGCATTCAGTGCCATCTGAGTAGCTTTCTCAGCACAGTACAAAATAACACCAGCACATGCCTAAAAGAAAGTGAACATGCTTAATATCGACACATAAACATTACAAAAAAGAAGACATGAGGCCAATGGAATTTTACTACAACTAATAGGATATGAAGGTCGGGTGAAGTTCTAAATTTGTTATCCGAGAGGTGTTTAATAATTTTTATTATGCAGATGGAAGAAAAAAGATTTTTTAAGCATCTAAACAGGGCCAGATTTCCCATAACGACATGGGCTAGTCAGGAAACGCAAATCCAGAAGAAATGAAATATTTACATAATTTCAAGTTTTATTTTGAGAACCATATAAAAAGCTTTTTTAATGCAGATCCCAAACATTAAATAAATTGGTGGTACATTTGCATTACCTATTACTACAGCAGCAGTGTGTGCACTAGGCTAGAAACGAAAGAACCCACACATTTTCTAAACAGAATAAACAAAATAACAGATAGTTTTATTTCACAAAACATGCAACTGCTGTACAAGGCCAGGGCGCCATGACCACTCAGATTTTCATTATTCTCAGAGACTTCGACAAGGTGGAAGAAGGGGAGTGATATTTCTCATTGTATAAAAAATGAGTCAGAGAGGGTTAATTATGGGTTGATTGTGGAATAATTTTTAGTTAATAATTAGTTAATTTAGATATTAATATGGGCTAATTACTCTTTAGTTTTGAGGTAGTCTATATTAGAATCATGCTGAAATGTCAGTGACGCTGGGAGGAGTTAAAAACAACTCCGCCCCTTTGGTCTGCGTCATAAACGAAGGCGCAAATTCGATTTCTGTTTTGGCGTCAAAGAACTCAGGCAGGTTTTTCATACATAAATAGAGCCGAGTTAGCACTTTTATTTCTTTTTTATTTATGCTGATTCATTACCCCAACTTCAAGGATTAGTTGGAAGTTAGTGTCAATTGATTCATGAGTTCGGTTTTTCGCGATATTAATTTAGAATACTATCGTTTTTGTTAAAAGGGTTCTTTCTTTTTCGTACTTGGAAGTGAATATTTATGTATTTTGCATTTAATATTTTTTACTTAACAGTTCTTATACTGAAAGGCTACCTTAACTTAATTATTTGAATTTCGAGTGCTAATACTTTCTTTCGGCATATTTTTTATTTTGTATTTGGTAATGCATTTTTTTCTGCTAGTGGATTTCACATTATTTTTACTCGGACGAAACGAAAGTAATTGTTAAAAGTAAGGCTATTAACAAAACGAAGGTTAGTGTCAATTGATTCATCAGTTCTGTTTTCTATGCTTTATTTCTTAAGCGCTCTGCCATTGTACATGAGATTTTCTACTGCAACTTTCGCTAGTAAATCTGTGACAATGAGATAAGAGATACGTTTGGAGGGCTAAAAGCCCGACTGAGACGGGCACAAATCTTCTAGTTACATAAGAGCCCCCGATAGATCCACATCTATATAGCACCACCAAGTGTGGATGAGTTGCTCAGGTTTGTATATGAAGGAACTCGCCTGCCTCGGGGCACAGGAATTGGGGGGGGGGCGACAGCCCTCCTCCAGTGATAGTACGTACCTCCTACGGGAGGGGTTGGGCCGTGGGGCTGTGTTGGCCATTAGGACCCGACCTCAGTACTCGTCGCTGTCGCACGACTGTCATTCAGTGAAAACCCGTGTGCTTTGGCAGGTCGGGGGCTGTATTTCCGGTAGTTACATAAGAGTTAACTTCAAAAGTAGTGGCCAGGGTCGACCTTTCGTCGTTAGATCAGTGCTCTTAATTGATTGAGACACGTTTGGAGGGCTAAAAGCTCGACTGAGACGCGCACAAATCTTCTAGTTACATAAGAGTTAACTTCAAAAGTAGTGGCCAGGGGCGACCTTTCGTCGTTAGATCAGTTACTCTTAATTGATTGAGCCCCGCGCCAGAATGTTATCTGACCTCGGCTCAGTTCAGTGCGTAACTAGGGTGAGGTAGGTACCGCAAGTGTCCTGGCGCCATTATTAGAGCATAAAATTGAGCTTAAAAATTTAAGAGGGCAATTTATTTTTTACTTCCTGGTATACGATATATACAAACGGAAGTCATTGTAAACGCCAAAAAATTCAACTTTGATATTTTGATGAATCTGCGTGTTGTAGACCTCCCCGAGTCTGAAAAAATCAATGGCAGCCTCAAGCAAGCGCCGCGCGCTGTTTGGAGGAGCTACCTCTAGGCCACTGGTCGACAAACTCATTAGCCAAAAGAGCCAAAGATCAACAGTACAATGATTAAAATTTCTTTTTGAGAGCCAAATTCAAGAACCAACTTAGACTAGCCACTTACATTGAATAAAACCAGATATTATAACAATCGTACGTAGTCGAAATCGATTAGTAACAGAGCCACACCCAGGTGGCTAAAGAGCCGCTTGTAGCTCGCGAGCCGCGATTTGCTGATCGTTGCTCTAGGCGACCACTGAAATGGTCTAAAATCGTTGAAGGCAGTGATATTCAAAGCTTCATAACTCATTAGTTTTTGTCGCAAAGGAGTGGAATTTTTTTTTGTTATAAATGTTTGTGTGTCAAGAATATTTTACTAAATATAGCTAATGGATCGGGGGATTATGTAAAACTGTTCCAACTGGTAGGTATATGCCTGTCTCTAACGGTTTAGAAATTATCTATTGATCACCCTTTAAAATCAGCGGGAGTGGTCTCCCCTAAACTTTCTCGTAAACTCTTAACACATGAAGAAAAAAAAATAAGCTAAAAGGCAGTGAAACGAGCAAGGACCCCTAACGCAGTGAAGAAAAAAATTAGGCGAAACGTCTAATTCCACGTCACGTCCACGATTTCCGAAGGTCGTCCAACGCGGAAGTGGAATTAAAAGCCGGCGTGATTACCAATAGGGGTGGGTGTAAGATAAAGAAAACGAAATTCGCAATTTGAACGCCTTTTTTTTAACCCATTGACGCAAAAATTGGACACAAATCTATCATTAAGGTAAGAAGGCTACACCAAATTTCATTTATCGAAGTAATTTTTTAAAGAAAGAAGTTATTGCTTTCAAAAGTATGCGATTATACAGACAGACTGATAGTCAACCTATTGACGGATTTTGTCCAAAATTTGATACAAACCTACATACCTGATGATAAAAATGTGTGCCAAACTTTATATACCTAGCTATTTACGTTTGTGAGTTATCGCGTTCACATTAATACAGACTTCCCGTAGACGGATTTTGTCCAAAATTTGAAAGAAACCTACAAATTATGTTTAAAGATCGCATCCAAATTTCATCCATGTAGCTTTAATAATTTCTGAGTTATCGTGTTCACAGACACACAGACAGACGCAATTCGAAAATTGTGTTTTTCGGACTCAGGGAGGTCTAAAACGTGGAGATTCGTCAAAATTTCGAGTTCGAATATTTTGACGATTACAATACTTTGTCTTTGTATACTTCGTGTACGAGAAAGTAAAAAAGTAACTGAGATTACATTGGAATTCATGTGACCTTGATCAGCTGCTCGGGCAACACTGTATAAGTAGGCTCTACAAGCATTCAGAGTTGTGTACATATCGGCTATTTTCCCTTGAATAAGCTAATGAGAAGAAAAGAAAGAATGGATGAACGCAACAATCCAGATTTTATCAATAACAACTAAGGGAAAGAATGTTAATTTAACATTTTTTTTCTTTTGCACTGCATAAGTGTTCATTAAATAATCATTAAGGAGACATACGACTCTTAAACCTCGAAAAAATGGGGGGAAATTGTCAAATTCGATACATTAAATCTCTGAAACAATGCAATTCACAAACTCACTTTTGTTTCTAGAAAAATATCTGTTCTTTCTCTTATAGTACACACATTTTTAATCCTTTATATTGATATGTATTTTTTGAGAGAGTAATAATTATGGTATCAGTTTTGGAGAAAAGTGAGATAGTCGCCTTGCGTGCATTATTACGGATAAAATATTTGTCTAAACACAATATTTTGGCTATCTAAGTGATCCAAACAGTCTGTTTAAAAGACTGAACCACAATTTATTAACATTTAAATTTCATTTCGATTTTATATACCAATTTAAAATAAAAATATTAAAAATTGTTCAAATGTCAACTTTTCTAACCACCAAAAAAAACTTCTTTGAAGAAAATAAGCAAAAAAAAAATTTGGTTTAATTTGTAGGACATAGCACAATACATATTCAGTAAAAGTTTTATGTAAAAATATTCAATAGTTTTTGAGATATCGTGCGCGCAATATCAAAAAAACACATTTTGAGATATAACGCTTTAAACATATGGCCATATTCAATATTTACGTTGAATAGTTGATACATTTTCCATCATAATTTTTATAATGATGGGAATTTTTTAACGCAGATTATTTTAAATTGTTCAGAAAAGACAGGGAAATAATATACAGTCAAACCTCGGTATAACGAACCCGGGATATAACGATCTCTCGGTTATAACGAACTTTTCAAATGGTCCCAACCGTACTTCTGTGCCACTGACGTATTTTGAAATGCTTATAACGATCTTCAGAAGCAAGGAATTCGGATATAGCGAACCAAAATTTCCACTTTTCAAGCTTAGTTTTTGCTCTTTAACGAAAAATAACTACTTATTTTAATACTTTAAAGAAATTAATGTAGGTACAATCAAGTATAAGTTAATTTTACTGTTTAATGTTTTAAGAACAAATATTTATTTTATTTTATTATAGCTTATTACTAATTGAAAAATAAGTGATTAAATTGTTCAACGCAGAAATGCATTTAAGTATTATATCAAATTTTGTGTAGCCACTATTTGAAAATTCGGATATAGTGAACCCTCGGTTATAGCGAACTTCTGCCTCGTTCCGTTGAAGGTTCATTATAACGGGGTTTGACTGTATATTTTGTTCATAAAATCGAAATTTTTTTAAGGTTTAACAGTCGTATGTCGCCTTAAATAATGTTACTCAAAGTGATTTAAAAAACAAGTTTGAAGGTCTGCACTTATTAAGAATCATCTTTTAGACTCTCTTTGAACGTGCATTATTATCACAAACCTGAAATTCTCCAATTCTGTGTCCAAATTGCTTGCGATGGTGGACGTAATCGAATGCAACATCACAGCAAGCTTGCATTATCCTAAGCAGTGAAAAATATTACTTTTACTGAAACTTAACTATTTACTACATTATACTCATAAATGTGAATGAAGAATATTGCTTTCAATTGTTTTACATGATAACTTTCTTTACAAGCATGTGCGAAATATTAAAATCATTCATTCCCAGGAGAGGAAATAATTAAAGAAATGAGAGTATAATTCCATCAGAAAGTGAAAGCGTTACGCTTATCTTCAAAATGCTAAGTATGGAGGAATTAAGACAAAAAACTTTAAAAATATTTAGAAGAAAAAATAGTACTTAAAAAAATTTTAATTTAAATGTAAATTTAATTTTTTAAAAAATTTAAACAAAAACATTAAGACAATTGAGCTTAATTTGATATTGAAGTATAAAAGGAAAAAAATCATATAAAGTTTTCAGATATAGAAATATTCGTATATACTGAAAACATTCTTTAAAAATCTAAACATAAAACTCCTGATATTTAGAACAACTTTTTTAAGAGAAGTTTTTCTTCCTAAACCAAGAAACTTTTTTAAAGACTACTTACCCAACAGGACCAGCAGCCAACACAAGTCTTTCCACATCCAATCCACTCATCAAAACATAAACACCTTTACCTTCTGCTCCAAGTAAGTTTTCAGCTGAAAATAATATCGAAATATCAGTGTTATAAGGAAATATTTTATATCATTGACTCCCAGTTCCATTAAATATCAAATAAAAAGTGAATTTATTTCCTATCTCTTCCTTTGAAATAAGAACAAAATTCTTCACTTCTTATAAAATTAAAACCACTATATACAGGGTCCAAACTACTATATACTTATCGTGGTCCAATAGCTCATTTCTAAACCATTAGAGATAGACATATAGTTCCAATCGGAAAAATGTTTTAAATGAAGGGAAGAATTATAATATATGTTTTTAGAGTGAATAAATATATTTCTGAAAAAGTTACAAATTCTAACTTTTTATACGGTCCCCGGTCCTATCAGTCATATTTAGTAAAATATTCTTGACACTCGAATATTTTAAACAAAAAAAGTTCCACTCTTTTGCGACTAAAACTGACCGAGTTATGGAGCTTTGAATATCGATGACTTAGACCACTTTACACCATTTCAATAACCGTCTTGAAGACGATCCACCAATCAATGCACAGTACTTGCTCGACGAGACCACTGATTGGTTAAAAATTATGAAATTCGAAGCTCCAGAACTCGGTCAGTTTTAGTCGCAGATGAGTGGGACTATTTTTGTTTAAAATGTTAGAATGTCAAGAATATTTTACTAAATATGACTGATAGGACTGGAGGACCGTATAAAAAGTTAGAATTCGTATTTTTTAGAGATATATTTATTCACTCAAAAAACATATATTATAATTCTTCCCTTTATTAAAAGCATTTTTCCGATTGGAACTATACAGTGTGTCCGTAAAGTCATGGTGCACTTTTGACCGGTCACGGGAAAGCAACGAAACAAGGTAGACAGGTGACATCTTCACCAAATAAAAGGAAAACTCTCCAGGTTTGCATACCTGTTCAGCGCAGTTCGATGTGGGCTCCATTTGTTGTTCTACACACATCTAAACGATAGTCCAGTTCTTCCCACACACGGGTAAGGACGTCTGGTGTAACAGAGTGTATTACGTCCGTGATTCTTTGTTTCAAATGATTAATGTCGTTGATACGTTCACTGTACACATGTTACTTCACATAACCCCATAAGTAAAAGTCTAATGGCGTTATGTCCGGGGATCGTGGTGGCCATGCCATGACAGCACCCCTGCCTACCCACCGCTGGGGGAATGTCGTATCCAGAAACTCACGAACAATGTTGCCGTAGTGTGGAGCAGCGCCGTCCTGTCGAAAGATGACACCTTCTGGAAATTGTGGAACTGCATACAATCGCAACATGTCAAGGTAGATGTTTGACGTCACAGTCGGCTCCGCACGGTGCGTGGTGTTGCGTCATCACCTGCGCGCGCACACCGTTGCACTACAGACACTCTTTGGGATACTGTCCAATGCAGCGCAAGTTTCAACCTTTCGTTTCGTTCCTGTTCGCCACAACAAGCGTTCGTAACTGCACCATGACTTTACGGACACACTGTATGTCTATCTCTAACGGTTTAAAAATCTGCTATTAGACCACTTCGGACACCCTGTAGATCAAAAGATTCCAGGTTTAATATCTGTTTTTAGCGTAATTCGACAAGTAAAGAGAAAATGAAAATCCGCCATTTTTTACTTTCTCGTATACGAAGTATACAAAGAGAAAGTATTGTAATCGTCAAAAAATTCGAACTCGAGATTTTGACGAATCTCCACGTTTTAGACCTCCCTGAGTCCGAAAAACACAATTTTGGAATTATATCTGTCTGTCTGTGAACACGATAACTCGAAAACTATTAGAGGTACGGGGATGAAATTTGGTATGTGGTCTTTACACATAGTTTGTAGGTTTCTATCAAATTTTGGACAAAATCCGTCAAAGGGAAGTCTGTCTGTCTGTATGTCCGAAGTCATGCGAACACTAACTCAAAAACCTGAATAGCTAGATGGATAAAATTTGGTACACAGTTTTATCGTCATAAATGTAGGTCCGTATAAAATTTTGGGCCAAATCCGTCAACGGGTTGACTGTCTGTCGGTCTGTATAATTTACCATTGAAACCAATTCGCTGTCTCCACACGCATGTGTATGTCTGTGCTCGCGAAAGGAGCGATTACGTCAGTTTGTCCTTGACACAGCAAGAGTGAAACCCAACAGTGTGCGATTCTTTACCTAAATAATTTTCAAACACTATAATGAAAAACCTTCTGATAGCCATTGGGTTCTGGGTAACTGTAGGTTCGAATTTTTTTAGCCACGCGGGAGAAGTAGAAACGGCGACTTTTGGGGGAAGTATACGAGAAAGTTTAGGGGAGAACACTCCCGCTGGTTTCCTCAGCACTTATTAGACACAGTCAAGCTTGATGCAAAATTTTAAAATAATGCTTTTAGGCTGAAACGCTACCTGTAAATTGAGAGTGCATGATGCAAAAATCGTTCAAAACGCTCTACACGACAGACCGTTAGACCTAAAGTTACCAAATTTGACACTGACTTTGAACTGGCCGAGTTATGCATGATTTTAAACCAATCAGCGGCCGCTTCGTGCAAGCCCTGCACGTTGGATGGAGGATCTTCCTCTAGGTGACCACTGAAATGGTCTAAAGTGGTCTACATCAGCAATATTCAAAGCTCCATAACTCGGTCAGTTTTAGTCCTAGAAGATTGGAACTTTTTTCTTTAAAATGTCAGTATATTTTACTAAATATGACTAATAAGACCGGGGGATTGTATAAGAATTTAGACTTTTTTTAATAAGAATTAAGCCTTTTTTATAATAATTTTTTTTCAGTAGTACAATTTTGTACTCAAAAAGCATAAAATATAATTCTTCACATCGTTTAGAGCATTTTTCCAATTGGATGTATATGTCTATCTCGAACTGTTTAGAAATTAGCTGTTGAGCCATAATTAGAGAGAACGCCCTGTATATTGTAGTTAATATGTCAAAGCATAAACATCAACTAAAAAAAATGTAACTCTTTCCAACAAAAACTTGAAGTTTTGACTAATTTATTTATGACTAGCCGCCTTCGGCGAACAGCTTGTTCGCTGGAAATATAATTTCAAATGAATCTCTTATGCGTAATTTTACATTCCTGGTTCCCTTAACAAAATAATTTTTAACTTCAAATTCCGATAGACATTTAACCCTCGTTCTTTCCATATCCGACTTCACTTTCTTATTCCTTATAAACAAAACAGCTCTCTTAATCGTATTACAAACTATATTATTGATGACCTGTAAAAAGTATTGATCTGCATTTTATGTCAACATTTTAGTCAGTCATTTTGTGTAATACATTTAGAAAGTAATTATATTTGAAAATTTTTTCTGCATTACGTAAGAAGTGTACAAAAAAATTTGGACGGAAATTAATCAATTTTAATGAATTTAAGATATCACCTTTATCTTAATCATTAAAAGGTTTTATACTTAATTCAGAAAATCATTCCTGTTGCTTCAACCGCTACTTTCCTATTGATTGCGAGATGAGCTTTTTAAATCCTTTCCTTCTAACCGCAAATGACCAACAATGGCTGCCCTTGCATTGTTGACAAATGACCGCTTAGCGGCGTCCTCCCTCGTCCCCCCACCCTTCCGCCCTACCTTGGGTCGAAAAGAGAAATGGTCTCCTTGTGTGACCTTGACCGTAGTTAATGACAATTTAAAACTTTGTAAAATTAAAAGTAATTATCTCACAATACTCATACTAATATCATTGGAAAGATAATTTTTTGCACTTTTAAGTGGTATAAAAATCATTTTCATGAAATGGTTCTTTCGGAACTTATTTTGAAAATATGGCCAAAAACATTCCAAATTTGCTTAATTTTTAAATAATCAAAATTTGAATAAAAAATTGAAACCAGTGGGAGTGGCCTCCCCTACACTTTCTCGTATACTGCTAAAAAATTTGTCATTTCCCCTCCCCTTGCGTGGATAAAAAAAATCGAACCTACTGTAATCCAGAATGCAACGAATATCAGAAGGTTTTTCATTGCAGATTATAGTGATTGTAAAATATTTAAGTGAAGAATCATATTAAAAGAGATGCCTATGTATTAAAACTTAGCAATATTTATTTTCTATCGCACTCCAGGAAGATCCGCTATTATACGAGCGAGCGAAAACAAAACAGGAGATAAAACATATCAATCACAAACTCCGACTCAAGGACAAGTGACGTAATCCTCCCGTTTGGTACCAGAGATAGCTAAGTAGGCATGCGCATGGAGATGGTTTTGAAACGAAGGCTCAACAAGTATGCGATTATACAGACCGACAGACAGTCAACCCGTTGACGGATTTGGCCCAAAATTTTATACGGACCTACATTCATGACGATAAAACTGTGTATAAAATTTTATCCATCTGGCTTTTCAAGTTTTTGAGTTATAGCGTTCGCATGACCTCGAACATGCAGACAGACAGACTTCCCGTTGACGGATTTTGTCCAAAATTTGACAGAAACCTACAAATTATGTTTAAAGACCACATTCCAAATTTCATCCCCGTAGCTCTAATAGTTTTCGAGTTATCGTGTTCACACACAGACAGACAGACAGACATAATTCCAAAATTGTGTTTTTCGGACTCAGGGAGGTCTAAAACGTGGAGATTCGTCAAAATCTCGAGTTCGAATTTTTTGACGATTACAATACTTTCTCTTTGTATACTTCGTATACGAGAAAGTAAAAAATGGCTCTGAGCTGCAGATTCCCACCCTCTAAAGTACACCTGTACCAAATTTGGTAGCTCTAAGTTCAACGGTCTGTTCTGTAGACCGCCAACAGACACACACACATAGACTTTCTCTTTTATTATTAGTAGAGATAGAAGGGAAAAAAAACTGTACAGCGGTAGAACAAACATACCTGGAACTTTGCAGTCTTCAAATATTAATTCACCAGTGGGGGAGCCTCGCATGCCTAGTTTGTCCAGCGGTTTCCCGACACTGAAACCCTCCATTCCCTACAATATAGAATATATATACAGGGTTCCCACTTAAATAGGGCCATCCCTCCTTACCTTCAGAACGACGGCAGCTTTAGTCACGAAAGTAGTGTCTAGGTATAGTAAAACGTCTATGCGCTATGCGATGAGACAACTTACAACGCCACCTGGCGGCAAACTTCGGAGTTAGCGTTCCTATCTCGAAAACGGTACAAAATAGCGGGAAAATGTCGATTACAAAGTTGTAGAGCGTAATCGATTCAGTACAAAAAGACACCTGGTTTAGATTAATACGAAGAACAGAACGCTTAAAATGCACATTTTTTTATCTCGATTTCCGAAACTGTGACGTCTCAAAACGGGTTAAAAAAAGAAAAAACAATTAGTTATCACAAGATACCTTTATTTTCGGTGTTCAATGTGCTCTCCGTCATCTACAATGCAGAGTTTAGCCCTTGATGTAGTTAGTGCGCTTGCACAATCAAAAGTAATACGTTATCGAAAGTCCTTCAATGTTGGCGGAAAGTCCATACACCTTCTATTTGAGTTATTACCGCAGAAAAAAGTATAATTAGGTCATTTTTTGCCCGAAAAATAACATTTTCTCCTTTTGCTCATGTCTTGTCACGTCACAATTTCGGAAAATGCAAACAAACAAATGTGCATTTTCAGCTTTCTGCTCTTCGTATTAATGTACACAAGGTGTCTCTTTGTACTAAATCGATCACGCTCTGCAACTTTGTAATTGACATTTTCCCTTATTTTGTATCATTTTCGAGATAGGAACGCTAATTTTCCACCAGGTGGCGCTGTAAGTCGTCTCATCGCATAGAACATAGACGTTTTATTATACCTAGACACTACCTTCATGACTAAAGCTGCCGTTGTTCTGAAGTAAAGGGGGGTGGTCCTTATTTAAGTGGGAACTTGTATATAAGTACATGTACGATTTACATAAACAAAGCAAAGATAACCCTCCTAGTACACAAACTAATACTCGTGGCATGAAGGGAAGAATGCATTCACATTGAAATTAGAGCACTACAAGAGGAAAAGATTGAACTTTAAATAATGTGAGTCTTCTTGATTGATTTTTCCAAGAGAATCTGGAGCATATTTTCATTATGCAAGAAGAAAAACCAGAAGAGGAGAGATCGACAGCAACACAACATTTTCACTCCATGCCCACACCACACAACAAAAATTACAGCTGCAAGAACACTGGGAAAATGTTTTGAACAACTTTTTACTCCAAAACGCTCATTTGATGTATCTGTTTGTTTATTTTTCCCACAATTTAATTTAGTTGCATTAACGGTCCGTTTTGCAGCTATACAACGACTATTTGATGACGGGCCTTTGACCTGAGTGTGGTTCAGAGTTTGAGAGACTGAGTTTGAACAGTGGTAAGATGAACTAGAACGATCCCCCCAGCTTAATCTCCACATCACACCCAGGCCGGCAGGCCCGGGATAAAAAAAAATATTTTTTTTTTTTCTTATTTTCAGGAGCGAAAGAAGAAGAAAGATTTCACCACAATTATTATTCGCCACGGGAGAAGTGGGAGATGGAAGGCCCGATTTCAAGTGATGACACAGAAGGAAACCATCATACCTATTAATTGTTCAGCCAAAAGTCAAGTGCCGCTGTCGTATGGCTGTTGTTCATTGAGTTGAGTTGTTTATTTATTGTTTGTACATTTTTTAATTGTTGGGTGCACACATCCCTAGTAAAACAAGGATTTTGGCTTTGAACAATATTCGCAATACTTTATAATATTGTACTTTTTTACTTACCTACAACCCCCCGGCCCAGCCTACCCAAGAGGGTGTGAGGCCTTCCACAGGCCGGAGGGGAAATATAAAACAAAAGAAATGAAATACATTTAAAAAAATGAATTTACAAAGAACTCCAAGGGGTGAGCAGAACAATCTAAAAATCATCGTTTACAACAATGAACTCAAGAAAAAGGATAAAGAGCAAACACATAAAAAAGATTAAGAGCAAAAACACAAAAATCTTAACATTAAAAACGCAAAACACAAAAAGATTTAGAGCAAAAACACAAAACACAAAAAGATTAAGAGCAAAAACACAAAACACAGAAGATTAAGAGCAAAAACACAAAACACAAAAAGATTAAGAGCAAAAACACAAAACGCAAAACCCCAAAGAGCAAAAATACAAAAAGCTTAACATTAAAAACACAAACACATAAAAATTAAGGGCAAAAACACAAAGACCAAAAACGCAAAAAACTAAACATTAAAAACACAGAACACATACAAAAAATAAAGATAACCAAATTAAAATCAATAGCATTTAAAACCAAAGAGTTACAAACAAATAATGCTCTATAATATCAAACGATATTGTACAATATCTGACAACATGTTGTGCTACCTGGGATTCCAGCAATTTGCGCTGGGGCCCAGCTCGGCTCTCGGCGCCCTGATCACACCAGTAAGAAGATTGATGCTTGATGAGCCCAGGCCCATGCGTATGGTGAATCGTTTCGACAAACTCTTGTCTGGAATCAGCGATCCTGAGATCTCGAAGCCGATATTCAGATACCAGGCCACAGTGACCTTATCAATTTTTTAAACGCCGCCGTTAAGAACGGAGTCAGACTCGAACTAGTGACCTTCTGCAGATCGAAGCTCCTTTCTCCCTCCATTAAATCCTTATCCCCAAGTAATGTTCTGAAATTTGTCATACCTCGCGCCGTGGAAAAGTCAAATCTCGCTATTGCTCGAGGTGGCACGACCTTAAGCGGGACATTCAAGAGTAGTCCAATCCACTTTTTTGGAACATGAGATGTCAAACGCCTTCCTCAATGTTAAAACCCGGTGAAAATTGGTGTAGACACACGACGAAGTTGGAATTCCATCGAGGTCGGTTTTCCATTCAGCCCTT
>BGPR01016114.1:0-35301 GCA_013235015.1 Araneus ventricosus
TTTCAGCAAATTTTTTTATTCATCGCTTTCACAATTGTTAAGGATTTAGATGAAAGATAATTGTTTTCTTGGAAAAATTTAAATCTAAAGCAGAATTTTCATCTTAGTATTCCATTGCATTTCTGAAATATTTTATCGCACTACCAAAGTAATATTTTATAAAGGTAACTATTATTTGATTGTGGTTTCTTGTGTTTATGTGTTTGAGGTACCGAATAATTTTGATCCTTTCAAGATTATTGACCAGTTTTCTCCTGCCGTTTTAAAATTCGAGAGGTACGAAAGCTTTCAAATTTTATATTGCTTATAGGTAATTTTATTAAAAAATTTGGTTACGCTTAGAGCAGCATCACTGCCGCCAAACTTGATTTCTTCAATGGTAATCATCAATCTTGATATTAGAAACATATTACACCCTTGAAAACTTGAATTACAAAAAAGGGCCAGTGTTCGGGAAAACTTAACACTTTTAAATTTTATTGTTCACCTTTACACCCTGGTCTTTAGATGCTTGAGATCTTTTTTGTGCCTCACTTTTTCTTACCCATGGTTCACACGGTCTCAGTAATGCGCTGCTTTCGACCCTATTCGAAGCGGTTAATTCATCTTACCGATGAGTCGACATTGAATTGAGTGAAAGTTATTTGGAACTCAATTTGTAAAGTTTCGTTATAATGTTTCTATGAGCTTTGTATCACTGGTCATTTTACATTTGATGCCTTAAATATTTTTGCGTCGTACAAATAAATAAAATATTCAGTTTTCATCTTCCCTGAGTTATCCGGCTGAAACTGGCTGACGGATTAATATAAAATACAAAAATAAAAACTAATTTAAACGGGCGAACCAACTGGTCGCCGAAGGCGGCTAGTAAATAAATATAGGTAAATATTGCTTCGAAAACCTTGACTGAGATGTGATTACATGGATTTTCTATGAATTCGCAGTGCCGATTCTGATTATAAACTAAATCGATGCAGCTTAATATTTTAAATTTAGAAATTTTAATATAGTTTTGAGTGATTGCTTTGTTATATACTAAAAGTGAAAGAATAAATCGTCGTGGGACAGGCTATAGAATTTTTCTATAGATAATTTTTATAAGAGACAAACTGGTGGCACAGAAGATTATGAGATGTAAAAGTCGTCTGTTTTTTTATAGTGTTTTGGTATAAGTCATGCATTATATTATATTTATTATAGGGAAAGATTTTCAATTAATGTTTGAGCGATTTTTATTTAGAAGTTGAATTTCCCTCGGTAGCATTTTTCTCCTGTTAGGCATTCCGATATATCGAAGTTCTCCTAATTTTTTAACGACCGAAATTTTATCTCTCTTGGACTTTTTAAGACATTTTGTTAGTTAAATTAGTGTACCTCCTGTTGTGATTGAAATTAATCCTACATTAGCTGTAATCATTCATCTTTATTTTCATGGGAAAACGATCGTGCCCCCCCCCCCTTCTTTAAATAATTGAGATATGTTTAGCAATATGAATAATTAGAAAATGATTGAACATACGTTTTTTTAATTTAAAATTGTTGGTCTTTTTGCGTAACCTTTTGTTTTTAAAAATTTCATCCTGTTCTCTTTCACTTTATGTATTAAAAGCGAAAGAAGAAGCTTCATAAATATAATTTTTTTTGTACTATAAAATCTTCGCCATGTTAATCTCAATCTCAAAAATTTATTTTCCAGGTTTTTTCTAGTAAAACTTTTTTCCAAGGATTATTTTCTCGAAAAAATACATGATGTACTTCAAAAATTATTGAATAATTTTTCTTTGAAATTCCCATTAAAATTAATGAAATTACTGAGAAAACAAAAAATTCTAATCCCATAATATCGCTGGATTCTAAGAAGGTTTATAATACGGCTTAACCAAAATCTGTAGATGCATTAACATGCGCTCTTAGTACTTTGCAGAAAATACGACTTCTCAATTTTAAGATTTCGTATCACTTTCTGGTTTTTCTGTTTTCCATTTTTTTTTTTTCTAATATTGCTCTCTATAACAATTTTGTAATCTTTCAGGCTTGTCCGGTGCTGGCAAGACGACCATTTCTTTCGGAGTGGAGGACTACCTGTGTTCCTTTGGTATCCCTGCCTACGCTCTAGATGGTGACAATGTGAGACATGGTCTGAACAAGAACCTGGGGTTCAGCCCCGAAGACAGAGAGGAAAACATCAGGAGAGTAGCCGAAGTAGCCAAGCTGTTTGCCGACAGTGGAGTGATAGCCCTGTCCAGTTTCATTAGTCCTTTTGCAAAAGTAAGATTTCCTTTTCACTTTCATGATGTAGAGTTTACAAAATATCACTTTTGCTATCAGGGGATAATCACCATTTTTGTGTAATAAATCATTCATACAAGTTAGTCTAGATACATAATAAATAACAAAAGAAATATTTTTGTTTAATAAGTATAATTTAACCTTTAGTAGGTTGGGCTGGTGTACACAGTACACTAGTGAGTTATTTCTTTCTGTGAATTTTCGACTATTCCTCCCCGAGCCCTCTCCCTCCCTGTAACCTAATAGGAACATCCCTCGAGTGCAAAGCATCTAGCTGATTCGTTCACTCTCACTTCTGACTTCCAATCTAAGCATTTTTTTCCCGCTCGGGTCAAATCAGCGAACTCAGTACACCATGAACTTCCACCCTGCCATCAGATTTGAAGGCAAAGACACGGCGGACACACACAGAAAAACTGAAAAGTTAGCAAAAGTGATAAGATTTTTTCGATTCTCAATGAAAACTGGGAAAAATTTTATAAATTTGTGACCAACTCACGAGCGATGAAAAATTGGAGCTGTTTCATGGGAGATGCTCATTTATTCAACATATGCCAGATATATTTTTTTCTTTTTCTATTTTATCTGTCATTCTTTTTTCTCCATTTCTCTCTACAGTTCGACCTCGAAAAGTCGGACTTCTAAAATTCGGAAACCTCCGAAAACCGGACGATTTTTTTCAGCTCGTGACAAGAAAAAAATTAACTAAATAAATTTCAAACTAGAACGCTTGAGGCAAGATGCGGAAATACCGGTCATTATATTCATTTTAAACTACTTTTTTTGTCTTTGTATAATTTTTTAATGTCTCTCTCTTTATGTTTTTATTGTTAAAAACGTGTTTTTATATGGAGTTGTTGGAATTGACGTCAACGTGTAGATCAGCATGCGTCTCGATTGTTTGCGCATGCGCAAACGTCAGAGGCGTTACGAAGGCAACCATTTTCTTTTGACTTGGGACTCCCGAGCCTGTTCTGAAGACGTCTGCAAATGCGCGTATAATTGTGACGTAACTTACCTACACGGTGACATCAGAACTTTGACATCTCTATTGGTTTAAGTAAGATATCTAAAATCCGGAAATTTCCGTAATCCGGACCTTCCAAACCCCCCTGCTGTCCGGGTTTTCGAGGTTGTACTTTATTATGCTTCCTGAAAAAATTAAAGTTATAAACTAAGAAAAATGTTTAGAAATATGAAGCAGGGGGTGGAAAAAACGATCTGGCATACTCTATATGGCACCCCTCCCAAATTGTGGCATGTGCTAGCCCCTCCTACAAAGGGTTAATGATGTAGCCAGGGCTGTATTAAGCCTTGTAGGGCAAGTTTTGCCTGTAAAAATGACATCAAGTGTAAAATTTTTTTGGATTAGAATTCTGTAATGAAATGTCACTCACAAGTTCTTCATACATGAAAAGACGGTCTATTAAAGTAACCATTCAATATTGTATTTCTTGTAAGTGGAGTTTAAAAATTATAGATTAAAAAAAGGCAAATTGGTAACTTTTTATGACCTCTAATATTTGTACACTTCTGCAAATAGTAATTATTAGTCCTGCTTATGCTCTTTGCTTTTAGAGGCTGCTCAGTTACCTTTTTTTTTTTTTTTAAAGATAATTCCCCTTTTTCTAATTCAAAAGACTTAAACTATATCATTTTTAAAAATTTAGAGTAGTATTAATGTACTGTCTGTTTTTAGATATGGAAGCCTGTTTGTTTTTTACACATGTAGTTTTGAGCTTTTATTTCTTCAAAATAGGGGTGAGATAAAATATGGAGATGTTTATTTTTTATTAAAAAACTAACTGTTATGCCCGGCGTTGCTCTGGATTAAAATACTTTCCTATGTAATATTTTTGATGTAAACTACTTTTGTATAGAAAATTACAATATCCAAAATTCTTCAAATGTTTTTTAATTAAAATGCAAATATCAGTTGAACCAGATGATTTTTAAAAACTGCTGATATCTAATTTTCTCCATAAGTTATTAATATTTATTGCATAGGTTCTTCAAATTTGGTTCATAAATCTTGCAGTATATGAAAGATTTTAACGGATGTTTTGGGACAATTACATAAAAAATTTGTCATTAAAAAATCTTTAGAATAAAATATGAATAAAAAATTATAAAATTCGTCTTCATCCAAAATTCTTCTAATGTGATTTAGCAACAGTTCTTATGTATTCTTGTTCTTCACCAATAAAAAAAAAGTGTTATAAATTGTAAATTTTATACACAATTTAATTTTTGTAAAATTATTAAAATAAGGGCAATGAATTGAATGGAAATGAAACTTGTGTCATGAAAAGCTAATTTAAGCTTTTATTGTGTGTAAAAATAGTTTTTGTGGCACAATATGTATTTTCCAAAAATATCGCGGAAAATGACAAAATCTTGCTTAATTTCCAATTAACTGACATTTTAATAAGATTTGGGGCTTTTAAAAGTTGATGGTTGACTTTTCTCTTATTTAAAATATATTTATAAAAAGAAACAAAAATTTCAGAAATAAAGGTAAATTAGTTCGAAGTCGAACCGTTGCCTAGCAATGGAGTAGCTATAAATTTGTGTTATTTCAAAATCGTCTGCTGGTAATTAACAATTATTAATTTTAAAAAATTAGTAATAATTGAAGGAAAAATGTCACAGATATAAAATTGATATCATTCATTGAAAAGATAAAATTCTGAACTTTATATATATATATATATATATTGTGGGAGATAATTTGCTCCGAACTTACTGCAGAAAAACGGTTTTGGTTAATTTCTAATTAACTGACTATTTAATTAACTTTTGAACTTTGAAAAGTTTATAAGTGTCTTCCCTTTGTCTTAAATAATAAGTTTGCAACATTTGGTTGAAAACAGTCCATTGGTTTAGAAGGAGATGTGGAACATACTCACATGCATAGCTACAATGACTTTTTTATATTAAGATATATAGAAACATTATTCAAATTTCGAGTTAAAAGAACATAGTATGTTTCAAAAAGAAAATGAGTATCAACATAGGAAAAGAAATTTGTGCCTAGCAAAGAACTCTAGAAAAGTGTTGTTCTTACTCACTGTGTATTGCCCTTCTGTAGAATAAAATCATCCAAAAAGGATAGGCGCGGTTTTCTGAAGCAAACAGTATTTGTATGAAATGATTAGCTTTTTCTTAACTGTGTAATTAACCTTTAATTTTGATGTCATAGGACAGAAACCAGGCCAGAGAAATCCACGAAGAGGCAGGTCTGACATTCATAGAATGCTTTGTGGACACTCCATTAGAAGTATGTGAACAAAGAGATGTTAAAGGATTGTACAAGAAGGCCAGAGCTGGAGAAATTAAAGGTATTAAAATATCGTTTGATTGTTTATAACATATCATATCGTAATGTTCTGTAACGCCTTTATGAATTCAGTGGTTTGGAGTGGTATCTAGGCTTGAACCTCAGAAACTAGTTGAAAAAGAGAAACGCATTTAAATAAAGTGTGTGTGTTATTTATTTTTACAAATGCTTTATAAATTTCAACATGATATATTTAAGCAAATATAATTGCACTTAAAAAGCACAAGGGTGGTATTCAAATTGAGCAGTTGCAGTGCATTAGTGGTGTTTATTCTTAAGGTTAAACATGCGGATTTGACTCTCTTGTTTCTTGAGATATTTCTAGATTTTTTTCTAGCAAACTCCTGTAGCACCAGCATACCTCAAGATATTAAAATGCCATTTAAAGTGTCTAGACCTTCCTTCCTCTTTTTTTTTTTTTTTTTTTTTTTTACTAAATTTAATGAGAAATCGCAAAATATGCACCAGTCCTTTATTGAGCTGTAACAATCGATTATCTCTTATGAGATGGGTGTAAATAATATTTAAACATATTGCTGTAAGTTTGTAATTAAACAAAACAAAAGTTACAATTAATGTGTAAAACAAATAACATGGTGCTTTTAGTTGTTCATTAATAAGAGTTCTGTTTGTTAGAATTCAGAAATATATGAAATATCTATGTTAATTGTTTGTCAAGCTATTAAGTGGGAGTTTTTCATTTTTAGATGTATTTGTAGATTATTTATTCATGTATGTAATAAAGTAATCAAAACTGGAGAAAAAAATTAAACTGAAGCATGAAACACAATGCAAAACAAAATGGGAAAATAACGGCGCCTTGCGGAGGTGCTAAAATTCAACATGCAGAGAAATAAAAATACACAATATGCACTAATTTGGAATGAAAACAAAGTAAAATAATGGAATATAAAAAATAATAGAATAAAGCATGCAGGACACAAAAATACATTAATATTAAAAGAAAAAATTAAAATAAGCAACAGGATGTGGAACAAGGGGAAATATTGCAAGTTGTTCGACATCAGTGGCAAATGATTTAATGTTAAGTTTTTATTTCCTCGCTCCAGTTTGAGATTTTAACTTCAGTTTCAATTTTTATTTTGTTATTTTGCTTTTTCGTGTTGAAACCACTTGCCCATATCACTAGGAAGTTCATTTTCCCGTACTTTACTTTTATTATTTTTGCTATTATTTGAACTAGTTCCATTTATTTGACATAATGTGTAACCAAAATTATGAATTTAAATAGCTGATTTTTGTTACTTTAAGTATTAAAAATTGTTTTTAGGTTTTACTGGAATTGATTCAAGTTATGAAAAACCTGATCATTCAGACATTCACATTAAAGCAGGTGAACTATCTGTCCAAGATTCAGTGCAAAAAGTGATAAAATTGCTCTTAGACAAAGTAAGTCATAACTTGACAATTATTAGATTTTGAATATTGGATTTTGTTGCGACTATTGATACTGTAAATATATTACCAGCAGTGTATATAACAATTATGTATTGCCACAATTAACATATGAAGTCTTATTCCAAGCATCGTATTTAAGTTTCCATATTTGAAAATAATAATTGTGTGATATATTGAGGTATATAATCTTGAGAGTATTAATATTTTAAAAGTATTTACTGGAAGTAGCTTGTATATCCATTCCTCATTTACTGGAAATAAACTTATCATTCTTGTTTATTTCAAGATTTGAAATTAATCATTAATAACATATGAAACACGAAACAATAAGCATGCAATATCACTCATAACCTGTAATACCTCTCTTAACCTGTAATTTTATTTGATTTTTTTGGAATTTTTAACACTTTCTTTTAGCTTTAAATTGGAGGGTATTTGGAAGGCAATGCTATATATTGCCTTTAACAAATAAAATATCACTTAAGTGGAACCTAATTATGCATTCAACTTATGCATATCATATTAGTGTCTCTCTCTCTCTCTCTTTTTGTTCTGGTTCTTCACTAATCACTTACTGCATCTACTTAATTAACATATGGCTGAAATTTGACTGATAGAAAAATCATGTATACTTTTTACTTTTGTTTTTCTGGATGTTCGTTATGTTTTTCCATTTTTAGTTATAACAATAAACTGCTGCTTTATAAAGTGTGCATTTATACTTTATTCTCACTTCAAAGGGCATCATCCCAGAATCTGTGCTGGACAATGTGAAAGAACTGTTTGTGGTGAACAGTCAAGTAGCACGAGCCAAGGCAGAAGCAGAGACTTTGCCTTCTGTGGAAATAAGTCCCATAGACCTCCAGTGGGTGCAAGTGCTTGCAGAAGGGTGGGCCACTCCACTCAAAGGATTCATGAGAGAAAGAGAGTATCTTCAGTGCCTACATTTCGGATGCTTGTTAGACGGTATGAACTTTTTCTCTAAGCCAAAGAAAGCTCTTATTCTGCTAAAGCAATATTAATGCAGAATCTACTGAATGAGGATTAAAAAAAAATTAAACTTGCAAATTTCAAATAAAAAATTCTGTTTAGTTTTATTGGTTTGGAAATTTATATTTTGTATTAAAATTTATATATGTTCATTAGGAGGAGTTACCAGTCAATCCATCCCTATTGTACTCCCCATTTCCACTGAGGACAAAGAACGTCTGTATGATGTGTCTGCATTTGCCCTTCGTTACAATGGAAACTGTGTGGCTATCCTCAGAAATCCAGAATTCTTTGAACATCGCAAGGAGGAAAGATGTTCCCGTCAGTTTGGTACAAGTAATAAAGGACATCCTTACATTAAGGTATTTAATATTTCTGATGCTAAAATCTAACAGGTTTATTTCATTGCCTACCATTGTTATGTATAAAAATAACCGAATTATGACAAGAATGCATTTTTGCAATAATTAGTTCATTATCTGATATTACTTTTTACATTCAAATTAATTTTTAAATTCAATTTTTCTACTGCTAGTTTTAAAATATTCCACTGATTTCTTTCCCCTGGTTTGATCCTTTTTAAAAGCAGGATTTATTTCACTTGACAAATTTTAATGACAATCGAGAATTACCTTTCTAATGAATAATAATCATGATTAAAAAGTAATCTCTATATATATTTGCAACAAAAATCTTTTTTTTAAATCGCATATATTTAGTTTAAAAATTTGTTATGTCTTGATATAAATATGTTTGTAGAAATGTTTATAATAACGAATTATTTTATTTTTCTAGATGGTTTATGAAAGTGGTGACTGGCTTGCTGGTGGGAATTTAGAAGTTCTGGAAAGAATCAGACAAAATGATGGATTAGATGAATATCGTCTTACACCCAATGAACTTAGAGCAAAATTCAAGCAAATGAGGGTGAGCTTGATACATACTATTCATGGGTCGATACAGGCGAAAATTGGGGCCATTTTACAGCCCCTTCACAAAATTCCACTGCATAAAAATGGCCCTTTCACAAAATTCAAATTCACAAAAATGTTTCCTTTTTTAATCTGACTTCTTTTTAAAAAATTTTTAAATGAGGCACTGTACAAAATATATATATATGAGTATTTTTTTTCAGTATTGTATCAAATTACTACATATATTTGGTTCAGCGAAACACTTTTGATATTAAACATAAAATAGAGAAATATGACTGCTAAAAATTGAAGGTTTTACATAAAAAAAATTTTTCATAAAAATATTTTTATTTTTCACAAAAATGGCTTCTAAAAAAACCTGGATCGACCCCTGCTATTTTTTATTGCATTTTATACATTTTTTTAAAAGCAAGACTTTAATGATCAAGTTTTTAGTAATATCATTTATTAAAAAGTAGGCATTTATTATTAAATTCTTATTTATAGTATTTCTTTATAATCTTTATTTTTGAAAATATTTTTTCCTATTTTCATCATTAAATTCTTATTTTTGAAAACTTATTTCTATTTTTTAGGCTGATGCAGTTTTTGCCTTTCAACTGAGGAACCCAGTCCACAACGGCCACGCTCTGCTGATGCGAGAAACGAAAAAGCAACTGATTGAGCGAGGCTACAAGAAACCAGTTTTGCTTCTTCATCCTTTAGGTGAGAAATTAAAGGAACTCTATTACGGGGGTGGGGGACCTTTTTGTGCTGAAGAGTCGCATTACATTTCAGCAGTTGGACAAAAGGCTGCGCATGCAGATTCTTAAAAGTTATTGTTCTGTAATCATTATTATATTGCAGAAAAGTTATTATTTCAATACAATTTGTAAATAACTGCTAAGGCCACATAAGAAACTCAAAAAGGCCACATGAGGCCTTTAAGGCTGAAGGTTCCCCACCACTTGGTCTATTAGAATGCATTTCTAATGATGCTTATTCATTTCCTGGTTTTTTAAAAATATGTTTACAATTGTTTTTATATAGTGAACTGAATAATTTTTTATGGTTTTTATTTACATTGTATTTTGAACCTACACGAGCAGGGCCGGCCTGTAGCCGATCGGACCAATTGCTCGGAATAGGGCCCGTGCAAGAGTGCAACAAAGAATGTACTCAAACTTATTCAACTTAAAATCTAGTATCATTTTGATTTCAAAACATTATCCTGAGGAATTTTTTGATGTTTTTAAATAATTCGTTTGCCTGCTTGGTGCCGGCTGACTGCTTCAGAAGTCAAAATTTGTAATTTTTTCCCCTCCAGGTTTCTGAATTGTTTTCGTTAGTTGAATACGTCCGTACTTTGTGTTCCTTGGTGATTATGAATAAATAACTTTACAAGTCCCTTAATTCCACCGAGAACTTAATTGCTCTATAATGCATCCAATCATAAAAACAATTAAAAAAATTAGCATCTCTTGAATTTTTAAAACAATTTAAGTTTTAAGTAAGTGAAGTTATTAAAATTATATTTTAAGCTTATTAAAATTTTAACAATAAATATTATTTTATTTATTATAATTCCATATTGTTTATTTATTAAAACTAAATATATCGGAGTTATCCAAAATGTTTCCATTCGGGCCCCACATTTAGTAAGGCCGGTCCTGTACATGAGGACTATTGGAGGCAGATCTCATGAATTTGGACAGTGATTAGATGATGAGAACATCAACTGTGAAATTTTCACAGAACCAAATTTTCCCATGAAAAGTCAACACGAGAACATCTAAATGCATGACAAATATGACTGTGCATGCCTTTAACTGCTCATCAGGGCTGTATTCGAACCAGAGCACACTGGAATGCTGATTTGGTACTGATCTTTGTCACAGCAGGTTAGAGCATTCTGTTACTGCTTAATTTGCTGCTACATCTCTGCTCCTCGTTGTTTTATGCTGTGTTGCGACTTCACACTTATTTTGAAATACAATAGATAAAAAAAAATTGCAGAGTCAACATTTTGAAGAGTCCTGAAGTTCATTGCAAACTGCACATCAAGCAAATGAACTAAGATAGTGGAAGTTACAGTACCTTAATTTTGAAAGGCATGGTTTTAAAAACATTGCTACATGCTTATTTTATTCATTTACTTATTTTACAGTGCAGTAATATTATTGTTTTTTTGTTAAGGTGGTTGGACCAAAGATGATGATGTCCCCTTGAAAGTGAGAATAGCTCAGCATAAAGCTGTTCTGAGTGAAGGAGTGTTGGATCCAGAAACCACAATTCTTGCCATTTTCCCTTCTCCTATGATGTATGCTGGACCAACTGAGGTAATATTCTTAAGTTCTCAAGAATGAGCTTATGTTAATGATGCTTTTCAAACATTTTTAATTCGAATTTTTCAGTGATTTGAATTTTTCTGTAGTTCTTTGTATTTTATATTATGTTAAAATATCATTTATAATTCGAATCTATTTTAAAGGTACTAAAAATTGAAAGAAAATTTAGTTTATGTATCTGTACCTGGTGTCTTTGATGACCATGAGTGAAAAACCTTAATTTGTCCTTAATTCACTCTACTGCTGTGCAGTGTAAATCAAAAAAAGCAATCAAGAATTTTTCACTTTTATAGAAAGCTTTAACCCCCTTTGTGACGAGTGCCACATATGTGCGTTTGCGCTAGATTCACGTCAGGGACGAGCACCGCATTCGTGCGTTATGGCGAATTGCCTCTGTGGGACAAGCTCTGCATATATGCTTTGAGCTTTTGGAACAAAATGTTTTCTATAAGGTGGCATTACTATTCCATGTTTCTTTCAAAAGATTGGTCCCGTACATGAGTATTTCTCTCTCCGAGGTCGGATTGCAGTCGATCACGTGTCTGTGAATTATTGGATTAGAATCATTGGATTTTCGGAAGTATTAACAGAAGCATGTGCTAGCAAGTCTAAAGAGAAGCACATGCTAAAGAGCTCTTTAACTCATTTAAAGTGACTTCTTATGATTTCTCCTCTCGCTTGGGATGGGATTTTATAGGAGATATTCTGTCAAGGGTTTATGCCTCTCAGTTTTATTTGTGCAGTCTTTCCTAAAAGAACGCATTATCTTTCCAAGGAGGAAATATGTAAATTTTTAATTGACCCATCTATGGATTTTTCTGATGATAATGACGAAACAATTAATTATTAGAGTTCTTCAGATAGTTCTGAATCTTCAGACACTGAATTATTAAAGGATAGCACTAATATATTGGTTCCAATTCCGTCATGTCAGTGGAGTACTAAATTAGAAGATTTTTCATAAGGCTTTGAAGCGTTAATTATTACAATTTTCTTGAAGTATTTTATAATATTAAATTGTAAATATTTCTTTTTTCCTATGTTTTCATATTTTGCACCAATAATCTAATGTTTATTTAAGTACTTTCAATTATAGTGAAATACACTATATTTTTATTATTAAAAATCAAGTATTTTAATTAAACTTTTTTTATTATGATTTAGAACATATCTTTTATCACATATTTAAAAATGGTTTCATTTCTATGTAAAGGGAACTTTTTATGCATTATTATATAATGCATATTTTATACAAAATTTAATGTGCATGGCTTAGCAGCAGAAAATGCTTCGGTGGGGACTTTCTTTCAGTTTGCACTTTCTTCAGCAGTCGTCAGTCCCAAAGGGGTTAATCTTATTAGATGCAGTGGCGAATCCACAACTCGGGTCTGGGGGGCTGAGGTCATAAAAATTTTGCATCGTCATGACAAATGTCAAACCTCACAGCTTATGTAAACCAAAACACTTTAACTTTACAGACTTTCCTCACCTGACAATAAGAATCATAAAGAACACTACAATACTTAAGATAATTTAATAAAAAATACAATGAAATAACTAGACAAAAAATGTTTTCGACCACATCAACGCTACAAGTACAAATGGAATGACTAGAAAATTAGGAAAATTTTCGAACTGTCTAGCCGGAAAGCAATGTTGTCACGTTTTTATTATTTTTTTTTTAAAAAAAGGTAAATTAAGAACAAACAGTTGTAGGGATTTTAAATAAAATCAAGAATTCTGGTTTAGTTCGGGGGGGGGGGGCGGCAGCCCGATAGCTCCCCCCGTATTCGTCACTGATTAGATGTGAACTGTACTGTTAATTTTGATGTTTTGTTGTATAATTGTTGTATTCAGAGTGCGGTATATAGTTATTTATTAAAATTACATACTGTTTATTTATTAATTAAAAAAGTTAATTATTTAAAATGAATCTTATTGCCATTTTAAATTTGAATTTTTGGATAATCAAATTTTTATTGTTGAAATGGGCAAACTTCCACTGTATATTGTTATTTAGTGTTAGAATGTGCATTTTTATGGCCAAAATAAAGATTTTCTTTAAAATTTACATTTTGTCATAACTTATTTTCCAGGTTCAGTGGCATGCCAAAGCTAGGATGTCCACAGGGGCCAACTTCTACATTGTGGGACGGGATCCTGCTGGAATGCCCCATCCTGATACTAAGAAAGATATGTATGAACCTACACATGGATCTAAAGTAAGTCCATACTTCGTATGTTAGATTATTAATTTGTATACTCTGACTTGCAAAAATTTTTATTCAGCTTTAAATTTAATTTAAAGTGCTGTTCTTTATTATTTTTAAATATAGAACTGTATTTTAGTTTAGGTTTAAAGTATTTGTACTGGAGATTTTTCATATTTTAACTGTTAGTAATTTATTTAAATTGACATGTATGTATTGCCTTGGTTGGTCAAGCTGTTTTATGATTTCTGGATTTTAAAAAAATAAAATGTTTATTTTTTAAGTAATCAAATAAAAGAATTGTTTTGTAGGAATTATGAATTTATAAAGTACAGTTTCCCCTTTCCTTGAGTAATATAAGAAAGTGTCCATATATAATATGGTAATCTTATTTTCATGGACTTTTTTTCAGACCTTTATTAGGAAAGTCCAATATAACTGAATGTTTAAAATATTTCTGGATTGCTGTAAGGAGATATGAAAGTATTTTTAAAATGTTGTTTATCCTATGAAATTTGTTATACTTTTCATGTAAGATTTAATATATATATCAGACTGCGTATAAATATATTGCTATTATTAAAAACTAGCTGCCCTTGGTGACCTGCTTGATCGCCAGAAATAAAATTTCAACTGAATCTCTTACACATAATTTTATATTCACAGTTCCCTTATCAAAATAGTTTTAAACCTCAAATTAGACATTTAACCTGCATTCTTTTCATAGCCTTGCACTTGTACAGTTACTTGTCTACATTGACATGAAATACTCATTTGATTTCAACATTAAATTGGCATGGCATATTTTATGTCCAGTAACATGCTAATTGGCTTAAAACATGCTGATAAAAAGAATTAAAACATAACAAAGTTAATCTTTCAGTTCACTGGATTATTTCACTATATACTTACTATCCTGAGGACTTCCTTTACAGATTTCACCGAGAAATTGATGAAATAAAAGAAGAAAGTAAAACCCAGTAAGATATTTTCTAAGCTTTCAGCAATGGAAGAGAAACATGCAATTAAATATTTGTTTAAACAATGGAAACGGTTTGAAATGTGTTGCAACAATGAAAAGTATTGTTGTAAATTGTGCCAACAAATATTTTTTTAAATTTATTAAAATTAAAGAAAAAACCGTATGACAACTATTTTGATATCATTGAAAAGATATTTTTTTTAATTTTCAGATAGTGTAAAAATAATTTTTGTGCTGTAATATTTTTGGAAGTTATTAAGGAAAAACGCCAAAATTTAGTTTATTTTTTAATTATTTAAAATTTCAAAAAAAGGGCTCCGAGGTGCACCCCCCCCAAAGTATGTTTGCCCAAATCTCGTAGCTCAAGTTCTAGCGGGCTGCCCTGTAGCACACACGCATGCATACCTCCCTTTATTATTAGTAGAGATATACGGTAATACAAATCCCAGGAGTATGTAAATCCCATAGATAATAACACCAAATTTTTCTATTTTTATTCTTCTAGGTTTTGACGATGGCTCCTGGCTTGACGCAGCTGGAAATCATTCCTTTCCGTGTTGCAGCTTACGACCTGACCAAAAAGCAGATGGCTTTGTTTGACCCTAACCGCAAACAGGACTTTGAATTTATCTCTGGCACAAAGATGCGTTACTTAGCACGCAATAATCTGCAGCCTCCAGATGGTTTCATGGCACCCACGGCGTGGAAGGTCCTCTCCGAATACTACAAATCCCTCTCGGACAAGTCATAATGTCAACTTCACCTTTAAGTTTTACCCTCGCAGTCTAACCTCGATTCTCTGTATGAGGTTTTTTTGTTGTCTCTAAAATATTTTCCCTCTCTTCAACTATTTTGCAATTTATATTCTATTTATATTGTTGGCTTATGAAAATCTGCTGTAGAGAAAGAAATCACCTGTTTGTAGCTATAAAAAGCACTTTTTTTTAGCACTTATATATTGCTTGCAAATGGATAGAATTTTACCTGTGCTTTTATTATTGTTGTTGTTGTTAACTCTCCTCTTTTCTTCTGTATCATTGGATGCAACTTACGAAAAAGTGGTTCAAAACTCATTACAGGTGTTGTTTTCTATTTATTAAATTGGTTTTTTTTTCGTTTAAGTTTTTTTATTAGAATTCTTTGAAAATATTTTTATAGTCTAATTATATAGTGTTCAGAATAAGAATGTATGTTTATATACTTTCTAAGTGCTATCTATATCTATTATTTATATTTTATTGGATGTTGTGTACAAGTGCCTCCTTATCCTGGTAATTTGTTTTATTGATATATTTGTTTTTGCCATTGCAGAAAATCGAGGTTTAACTGATTCCTGTGTGCAGCAAAAAGCTGTAAATTATTAAATAAACGTTCATACAAGTTTTATATTTGAAAGACGAATATTATTACTGTGACATATGAATATATTTTGTGAATAATTGTCTTGTGCTTGTTATACCATTGATCATTTAAAAATTTCTCCACTTTCCAAGCTAGTCAGGCTTATCATATTCATAGAATACAGTATTTGTTCTTTTAATTAAAAAATATTTCCAATTAATTTGAAAAAACTTGAAAAGAAAATTTATGTTTTCTGCATTTATCTCACTCTCTCTGTATATTAAAGTTAAAAAAGTAAACAGGCGATTGTTGAAAATATGAATGATTACGTGAACACTCTTAAGATTTTAATTGAATACTTTTTTTTATATTTTTGTCGCTTTTTGGTGAATAATAATTATTTAAATTCTTTTTTTCTGTGTACACTTTTCAGCTAACAGAGATAGGAAAGGAGGAAAAAAAAATCTGAATTGACATATTTTATAATTTATGATTTCAAATAAAAAAAATAGCAATAAAATAATCTGTAATATGCTTAAATTCGTACTGACCATATAAAATTGATTAATTAACCACCAAATTTTCTATTAGTAAAATTTTTTATGTGTATTTTTGATCATAAAGGAGTTATAGCACACTCTTATTATTGCAAATTGTTTAAATTTTGTCTTTTAATTCTTACAATCTTTTTTCTTTTCATTCCTAAACTGCAAAATTTGTATGTACTTATGGAACTTTTTATAAAAACTCCATTTTAATGTATTTTCATTACTCTTAAATTTTTCTGTGCTCTGATAAAAGTTGTAAATTTGAAAAAAAAAAATATTTTAAGGATGAAAAAAGTTGATTAAATTGAGTTTCATATTGTCTGCAGTATAACAACAATGACGAAGTATACAATTCTTTATACTACAAACACATATCGCCTGTTATGTATAATTTAACTGCATCTTAAAAGAAATATTGGAATGTCGGAAAAGTATAAAAAATCAAATGCACTTGCTTATTAGAGTTAGAAACTTATTTTTTTCATTGATCTTAAAAACTGGCAGTGTTTTAATGAAGTATGGCCTTGTCATTAAATAACAAAAGTGTAAGGTGAAAATTTTCTCATTGATAACAATGATATTTATTAAATTATATGTAATAACATTTTTGAATATTTGTAAAATTTTTAATCAATTTATTTTAAACCAGTATTATTCAATCTAAATGATGTACCATATGAAACCATTCAGATGTTTGGGTATTAAGTACTTCTTGTATTTTAATAAATTTTATGATAATTTTATTTTAAAAAATTGGATATATTTCTCTAATTTTGGTAAACCTATAACTTTGAATACCTTGTGGATGTATGGATTTGCCAATTTTACGTAGTTCAAATTGTTTTTCATTCTAACTTAAGAATCATGCCAATTATGTTACATTATTTAACTGAATTGTAGACTCCTGGGTAGATTGTGCTGGTCATAATCTGATTTTTGCAAATTTTAATTTTTTTTTTATTTATATAAACACTTTTTTGTATATTTTTAGATAGTATTGGATAAATAGCAATAAATTGTGATTTGAAAAATTATGAATGAAATGCATTTAAAAATAATATTGTTACTAGATATTATCATATGCAGAATTATCGTTTACTTAAATTGAGTTTTTTTATATTATATAATATCAGCTTTCTTTCTGCACATTTCCTTTTTTGCTGTGTGTGATATTTGATCAAAATATTCCTTTTTGTCTGTGTTATGAATTTTTTATGGGTAGGTGCCAGTATATATATAGAAAATAAATATACTCACATTATTCACTCAAGTTAATGTCTTGCAAAGATTCCTCAGTGTGTTTTGTTTATTTTCCCGTGTTCTTTATTATGAGGTTTAAGATATTATTTATGAAACATTTAATATTTGAAGATTGCCATTCTGTGTTTTTGATATCGTTCACCCATGTTTCTAAAGGTTCTTGAACCATATCAGTTTGTAAGAATTTTTTTTAAAACTAACGTGATTAAAATTATAGAATTTTCAAATAAAACATAGCATACATATTTTTGGGACAATGACTATTTTGATCCTAAATGCATTTGATAAACATAGGATGTTTTTATAATCGAAAATAAACTTTGTACATTGAATTAAACGAATAAATTATTTTTGTTTATTTCAACAAATGGTGTATATGATTTTTAAAGAAATGAATTCGTTTACTTAGTTTCAATAATGAAAGCAATATTTTATGTGATGCTTTTTTTTATTCTTTGTTATGTTAATTTGTACTGTACATATTTGTATTAAGAAAAACTCTTATGCTAGTCTCGGTTCTTATTTTTTAAAAAAAGGACAGTAGTTAGAAATGACAAAGAAGAAAAATACTGTTAAAAAAATTTGGGTAATTTAGTTTTAAATATGTAGCAGATAATCATTTGCTTTCTGCAATTAATTCAGATGTTCCTTTTTCCATATTCATAATTTTACTCTATTTGTGGTTACACATAAATAACTTAATCAGAAATCCAATCTTACTCTATTTGTGGTCACACATAAATAACTTAATCAGAAATCCAATCTCTGAAGATAAAACTGTTAATGTTTTATTAATATTTAAAATGCAGCATCTTTCGATTATCTTGGAATGCATAAAGAAACATAAGTGTATGGCTTTTTAAAATAATTTCACCCTACCTTCATCGTTTATGGACAATTTTCTGTATTGTTTGTCTTTTCTCAAAACAGCCTAGTTTGATGAAAAATCGTCAATTAAATAAAGTTATAAATTAGCAGAAAATAGCATTAGTTTTTGTTTATATGTTTAGTTTTTTTAAAAAAAGGTGGTCTTCAATTAAATGACAATAGCAATACAAATTGAATTTCTTTCTCTTTTGTTAGCTTCATTTTCATCCTTTTATCAGCAGACTTTTTTTTATTTTATTTAATTTTTTTTTATTTCTGCTAATTACTGTACTTCTTTAATTTGTATGATAAAAGTGAGGAGCAATATTATAAAGTTAACCGGGGTAGCATGCTTTAAACTATATATTTCTGATCATCATATGTTGTTTTGATGTGCATCAGCAAAATATTTATTCTTGCCCATAAAATTTAAAATACTCTAGTACATATACCCAAGAAAGGACATTCAGTTACAATTACAGGATTGAAATTTCCTTCTTATGTCTGAGACTAGCATGAAAGGTTTTTCTTAATTTTTAGTAAGAGCAAATTATTATAAGAGCTATTTTATTATTTCAGATGTGTAACAATTGTTTTGTTTGTAAACATGGGAACATTTCTGTGTAAACAATATATATATTTGTTGGAAAAAAAAGTATCACTTTGAAATGTTCTATTGTATACACAAATGTTAGAAATGCACTGTTAAATGGTCACATTGTTTTATTATAGTAAACAGATTTTATGTAACATATTGCTAATAAAAACATAAGTTACACTCAAGAGTATGTTTTATTTCTTTTTGAAACCTGTGTCGCAAGATTTAGTGTTTTAAGGCCGATTGGGAAAATATAAAAGGTTGCATGGCAAATTCAAGCCTCAGGCAAAAGTAAAGATTAAACAATTATGAAAAAGTATTTAGGAGAACTGAAAATTTCCCCACGACATAGGAGAAACAAAACGAATTGTGAAAAGCAATTAAGTTCAAAAGTTTTAACAGATTACATGAGGAATAGGGCAGAGGGGGACACCTTTCAACAGTTGGCATTTCTCTCCACTGGCAATGCTATTTGATTGGCTGATAGGTGGCTAATAAAGTGTCAGAAGAGAACATGTGGCGATAGGCTTCATTTCCTTTCCTCAAACCATGTGCTTTACTATGGAATGAGATGGGTTTTGTGCCCTGCTAGGTAAAAATTGAAATTTCTTTTCATCACTGAATTTTTCTTACTTCATATTCATTGAGATGAGTTGGATTTATTCACGAAATTAGTTGCGATTTTCTGCATCTAACAATACTATTAGTAACTAGAAATTCCTTTTAAGATAGTTATAACACTTCAAAATAGCTAGATGTGGGGCACCTTTCAACAAACATATGGGAGCCTGTTAAAATGTATCCATCATATTAAGGAAGTATTAAATTAAGTAGCTTTGAGACTTGGCAAGATGGTTTGAACTTTCGTAAAGAAGCATAATAAGCCAGAAGAAAAAGATTTCAAAGGCTATGCAAGCAGTTCAAGATGGCATGTCTCTTAGAACAGCTGCAGACTTATATGGAATGCCCTATTCTACGTTAATCTGTAGATTTAAAATAAAGGAAAACAGTTTGTCTTGATGACATAACATTGGATACTTCATCCAACTGCTTTAGCTCCAGCTATGTATGTTGACAAGTTTTCACCACAGATGAAGAAAGCATGCTTTGTGATTATATTAATAAAAGTTCAAATATGAACTATGGTCCAACTTGCAAACAAGTACGACAGCTTGCGTATGATTATTCAAAATGCCTGAGCTCAAGCAGTTGGAAAGAAAATAATATAACTGGAATTCTCTAGGTTAAGGATTTCATAAATTGTCGGTATAATGGGGTCAAGGTTTAAGTCAAAACTAAAAGTAGCACAAAATGACTGAAACAAACAAAGAAAACGAGGAAAATTATATTAACCTATAAAACAGATAAATTTTGTTAGATCACTGTATTTTTCTGTTCATTTGTTATATTTCAATAAAATTTTTGTTCATTTGAGTGAGACGAGTTGTTTGTTGAAAGATGCCCCATAGCATGAAATGCATAATTTCACCCTTTTAATTATGACCAGTAAGCCTGATACAAACTGAGTAGCTGCCTAAGATTCTGTTGTAACCAATGATGCTAAATACTGAAATAATAAAAAAATATATTTCTGCACTAATGAGGTTATACTAAAAATTGTTGAAAGGTGCCGCCCCCCTCTCCTACTATCAATATGTGATAGGTAATAATTTTAATACTACAAATCCAAAGAAAGGCTAAAACGGAAGCAAAAAAATTACGAAAATACACACATAAGAAAGGAATGCAAACAGCAACAGACATATAAAAACAGATAACATAAGCATATATACAGGGTGTCCCATAAAAGTGGAGCAAGCATTTATTTCCTGAAATATCGATCATATACATATACTTCCAATTACAAAGCTTCATCAAATAAGGTGAGAATTTGTTTGAAAATACTTTGACTTCTAAGGGGCTTGATATGTTATATAAAAACTAGAAAAATAACACGTCATGGTCACAGTCAAATCGCTTCTTCATTCGAGAGGCTTCTCGTCGAATTTGACATGTTTAAATAGATGTATGTTAAATATACAAATAAAACATGTTTTATGACAGGAAATAATTTTTTATTTACATACTTCTTTAATCAAGAAATTGGTAAACAGCATTCCGTGTGAAGTATTTTTCGTTGTTTAACAATTTTCCTCGTGCTTCAGATGTATTTGTGTAAATTTTAAAGTTGCCAAAAAATATTATCAAATTATATCATCACGATTGCAATAAATGATGAGATGCATCGTGGCGTCCAAACTATATCACGCGCATGATATTCCACTGACGTAATTTACTGCTTTCTATTAGAAACGGAAATTAATTTGAAATATATGATTAATATAATTTAAAATTTCTCGGGAACTATTGACCATAGCGAGATAAATTTTATATCAATCGATAGCAAATTTTATTTCACTATTTTAGAGCTATTAAATTTGAAATTAGAAAGACATTACTCTTTCAAATTTAAAATTACTGAAATTTAGATTCTCTAACAATGAAATAATGCTGCTTAACGTCTCGCAGTGCCATGGCCCGAGTTTTATTGTTGGCGACGTCAGAGCATTACCGAGAGATCTGGGCTATTATATTAGTAATTAAATTTTTATACAGCCCCCATAGTGCAAAAATGTCAATTGGTAAATGTTCCTCTGGCATTCTTTTCACATACTAAATGCAACTTTATATGTGAATATATCAGCGGTTCCCAACCTTTTCCACTCACTTACCTCTTGATTAGTCTTTTTATTTTTGAGTACCCCCTTCTGATATATACCCTCCCAAACATCCCTCAACTCAAAAAAAGATTTTATTCAAAACGCCAAGGGCTTATATTAGCTTAAGATTCAAACAACTCTCATAGACTTAATAAAATTTGTAGGATTAATTTTTGACTTTACATTTTATTCCGTATTTTTTTAAATAGTATTAGTTAAACGTCAAAACAAATGAAAGCAGCATTGAAATCATTTTGCATTTACTTATGACGAGAGCTAACAATTAATTACTAAATTATTAGAAATTAATCTACTTCTTCCTTTCTCCTATTTTGTGAATAGGCTTTCGGGCTCATATAATTTTCGTTTCCATTTTTCATACGAACTTGAGAAAAACAAATCTAGAATATTCTTACTGTATTTCCGCCATGAG
This sequence comes from Araneus ventricosus, assembly GCA_013235015.1. Taxonomy (NCBI): domain Eukaryota; kingdom Metazoa; phylum Arthropoda; class Arachnida; order Araneae; family Araneidae; genus Araneus; species Araneus ventricosus. Next base: position 22,263 of record BGPR01016114.1, read on the forward strand.
AAAAACCCTAGACACCAGACATGCTTATGGCGGGCGTCATGGAAACGGGATATTCCACTGCATTTTGGGGTTGAAGGAAAGGCCATTATTTCATTTGGCGGAGATGAACCGACGGAAGTCTCGTTTCGCTTTGTACTACGGACGAAAACGAATTCTCGCCTTACCAAGTGCGCTTAGTTCGCCAAATGCTGCGGTTGATTTCATACCCGTTTACCTCCTTTCTTCGACTCATCTACTTGCGGCAACCCTGTCCAGGGTTTTTCTCCTGGCGGTAGGACAGTATGTCTTGTGTTTTCCGCCATTACCAAGATTGTTTTCGCGTACCCCTCCCAGGGGTATGAGTACCACGTGTGGGAATCTCTGGAATTGAAGAACGGTCGTGAGAATTGCCGTGGCTTGTTGAGACAATGCCACTTCGAGGTGCTGCACTTAGCCGGGCAAAAGGACGTCCCACACGATATTAGTAGGTATCCGATGACTTTTAAAACTTCAGTGTAATAGGACAAAATGAAATAAAATATTTAATTGCGGGTCATCTTCAGATCAGTCGATTTCAGTTTCCCGATTATAAAAACATGTAAAATTTAAATTTAAAACTAATTTTTTAAAAAAAATTACAAAAACCTTTTTTTACACTATCTAAAATTTCTGGTACCGAGTTTGCCAGGACTGCCAGGACTGTTGAATCAGTCAGCTAAACAATCTTGGCAACACTGATCTGCAACATTTAAAAACACGATAGTAATCGTAAGAATAATGTTCTGAAATTAAAGCGACACTTGATTTTAATTTGAATAGTTTCAAGTATACGGCAGTGGCGTAGCTAGGGTAAGCGGCGCCCGGGTTATAATATGTTTTTCGCCTCCCCTCGTTATCATCAGCAGTGGCTAACCCAGGATTTTGGTCGGGGGGGGGGACTGAGGTCATAAAATATTTGTATTGTCGTGATCTCGTGGCTTATGTAAGTGAAAACAGTTTATCTTCAGTCACCTAACAATAAGAATCACAAAGGACAATACGATACTTTCGACAATTTAATAAAAACAATGAAATAACTACTAAAAAATGTCTTCGACCGTGTTAACGCTACAAGTACGAGTGGAATGATTACAAAAGTGGGAAAATTTTCGATCCTGCCAAGCCAGAAAGCAATGTTGCCACGTTTTAGGTTTTTGTTTAAAAAAAGTGATTAAAAACAATTAGGTGTAGTCATTTTTTTAAAAAATCAAGCATTTCGGTTTAGCTCGGGGGGGGGGGGGCGGGGGCGCCACAGAGCCCCCCTGGATTCGCCAATGATCATCAGTGACTTAGCTTGTGTAAGTGGCGCCCGGGCCGTGGTAATTTTTTGCCCCCTCATCATATTTGTCTCTAAAAAATTACATGAACGCATTAACGTTTTGCCACCATAGCCAGTAGAGAAGCGAGGACAAGTGGTGCCAAGAAAATAACACGATTCTCCGATCCCTGTCTCATCAGTGGCTTAGCAAGCGTACATGGCGCCAGGAGTATGATACAGTCGACGCTCGTTATAACGACCACTCATTATAACGATCTCGTAATAACGTCTCGATAACTCGTTATAACGATCATTGCATTATAACGACCAGTGATAAAATCCCCAACTGTGTTTCCATATGCACTCTATGTTATTTTACTGCCGGTATAACGACCGTCCAGTGTCGTCTAATCCCAATATAACGTCCGAATTCAGCAGACACTCTTCCCGGTATTTCTCCAAAATTCCTTTATTTTCTTCTTTAAAATCTATTTTAGAAATATATTTTTGATTGATAAAATTTTATTTTTAATACCAATGATAAAAAATAATTTCAGTATTTAGTTGGAATCTCTTTAAAAATAGCCTATTTTTACGGAACTGCTGAGCGTGCATGTGTACATTTTTTAATTATATCCACTATAGCGACCACTCGTTATAAAGACCTTTTGCTGTGGGACGCAGAGGGTCGTTATAACGAGCGTCGACTGTATTATTTTCACGTCCTTTCATCATATTTTGCTTCAAAAATGGCACAAACGTAGTGATGTTTTGGCGATGTTTGATCCCCTGGCGCCAGATTTAGGGGGCGCCATGGAGACATCTATACATCCTTTGCCCCCCCCCCCGGTCGCTATGCCATTGGTATACGGCTCTTGTAAATTAAATGAAAGCACTGATTTAAATTACCTTGAAAATAATGCACAAAAAAAGATTGCGATCGGTGGCGTAGAGACCGGCAGGGAGGGGGGGGAGCAAAGGAGGCATAGATGCCCCTGACGCCAGTTTTAGTGGGCGCCATCGACGGAAAATATTGCTGCGTTTATGGCATTTTTGAAGCAAAATATGATGAGGGGGAGGCGCCATTTACACTTGTTAAGTCATTGATGCCCACCGGGATAAAAACATGATATGATTTTCTGAGCACCAGTGGCGAATTTTGTCGATATGAGACCACAGGCGCAAAACTGACTTGAGGCCCCCCCCTCCCTCTACCCAATGTCTCAAATTCGCCGTCAGCTTAGTCCTACGATGTGCGTAGAATAGTTTTTGAGGCTCCCTTCCTTACCCAATGACGCAACTTCGCCGTCGGCATAGCACTACAATTTCCGTCCAATACGTTTTGAGACTCCCTCCCCCTACCGAATGCAGCTAATTCGCCACCAGTTTGCGCTACTGTGTGCTTCGAATGGATTTTGAGGCCATCTGGATTTTCGAGGCACGAGGCGACCGCCTCTAACGCCTGTGCGGAAAACCGCCACTGCTGGGCACCACTTACTCTCGCTACGCCACTGGCCATAGTTTCAAAGCGTTAATGATTTATATCGCATCTTAAATACGATGGGGGGGATGGGGCCGGGTACCGTTTACACAAGATAAGCCAATGATGATGACGGGGGGGGGGGCCAAAAATCCTATCATGACCCGGGCGCAACTTACCCTTGCAACGCCACTGATCGCGATTTGTCTATTTGATAAACCGGGCGTGCTCAGTTGCACTCTACTGTTTTTCCCCTGAGAAAAGCTATAAACATCACGATTTCTTACTTTAATTAATTTCCTATTGTATTTACTTGAAAAGACATAAATCTTTTATTAAAATAGGTGATTGAAAACAAAATAGATGGTTATAGAATAACGATTGTAATTATGGAAATGATTCCACATTTGGGCAACACACGTTCATTTAGATGAACTCGTCTGCTTGTTTCTTAGACTGTAGCTCCTTTCAGCAAGCAAGTATCCAAGCAATCCTGTACAAGAAAATGCAAGAACAATGTATATTTTCACGGAAACACAAAAGAAGTCATTGTAAATGAATGGCAGGAACCATCCTATTGAAATGTACATGCTGTAACTCGAAAAAGCGTTTTCTTCATCGCCTTCGAAGAGAATGCCATAGAAAGCTGAAATTCATAAGAAAAATGTGAGAAACATTCATGGCTATCAAGGCATCCGAACGACTTATAACACCACAATGTAAAAAATATTTTCGATTTTTAAACTTATGCACGTAAAGGCAGAAGAAGAAAATTCATTCAGAATTTTTGTTTTCAGCAATTTTATTCCAGCTTTAAGAATTTAATCTAGGAACATATTGTCGTCGTTCAGAGAAACCTGCTATCTAAAAAGATAATTTTTACTATTTATCACAACGACTCAAAAATAATTAATCCCTTAACATACTACCGGCTCTGACTCGTGCATTGAATTACAGAATTTTTGCTATTTAAATACGTATTTAAGTCAACGTAACAATTAATTTTAAATACAAAAATCACCTGGACACGCTTAAATGTCTCAAATATCCTTTAATCAATTTTAAATACAAAAATCAGGCTTAAATGTCTTAAGTATCCTTTAATTAATTTTAAATACAAAAATCACGCTTAAATGTCTCAAGTATCCTGTACCATCTTAAATAGATTAAAATAATTAAAAAATATCCCAAATGGGTGGTAGCATCTAATTAGGAGGTAAAATAAAGTCGTATGTCAAGGGGGTTAAGTTTAAACTGATCACATCTCTAAACTATAGTTTTGGACATAATGACTTCACGACGGCGATGTATTCCAAGAGTATAGGCTACAATATATGAAAAATAGCAAACGTCTAATTGGAAAGTGTACTCGAAGATACTACATGGTTCATAAATATGAAGTGGAAGTACAGAAAGTATTTCATTTCTGATCAAATGTATTATAAGAGTTTCAATTCAGTTATAATTATAGATAACTCAAACCCATTTTTTTCATATGCTTGAAGCAGCGGGCCAGTGAGTTAATTACTGTTTAAGAATAAATTGAACTTAAAAACAGTGGCGCAGCTGCAACTTTTCCCGCTCGGGGCGAACTAGCAACATGCCGCCCTTCCTTTGCAAGTTACATAGGGAGCACAAACCTCAAAATAAAAATAAATTCCTGGAAAAATAAAAAATTATGAGTAACATAATTCGTCGTTTAACGCCCTCGATCTCTGGAGATAGGTTCCGAAAGCGCATGCCATTAGTCTTCCTTTCTCATATCGGCCATTTGCAGATAAAAAGCGAAAAATACGAATTACTTACGTTATTTTTTGTGTATACAATGGTTGAGCAAGTGCTACTGCTCTTATTAGTTATAAATTTTTTGTCCTTTATGTCTGAATTTCCCTCCCCTCAGTGGCGGATTTTGTCAATATGAGACCATAGGCGCAAAACTGACTTGAGGCCCCCTCCCCCTACCCAATGTCGCAAAATCGCCACCAGCTTAGCTCTACGATAAACGTCGAATAGATTTTGAGGCCCACTACCCCCACATAATGTCGCAAATTTTCCATCGGAATAGTACTGCAATATACGTCGAATAGGTTTAGGGCCCCCTAGACGCACCCAATTTTGCTAATTTCTCGTCAACTTAGCACTACTGTGTACATCGAATGTGCTTTAAGGCCCCCTGGATTCTCGAGGAACGAGGCGAGCGCCTCTAACGCCTGTGCGGAAAACCGCCAGTGCCTCCCCTTCCAAAGTGCGCCATCCATAAGTTACGCCACTGCTTAAAAAATATGCGATATTGATAAATCCAACACACCTTTAGTTTGCGAGTGAAATATTCCAGAAATAATGCCAAAGATGCCACCTTGTACGTAAAAAATGTACGGCTGCTGTGCATTTGGACTCCACAAAAAGAGAAAGACGAAATTCGCGATGTTAATGATGTGGCACAGAACCATAACAGGTCTTCTCCCAACGTACTTGATCATCACACCTGAGAAAAGGGATGACAAAGCAGAGGCGGCTCCGTAGACGACAGTGATCAATCCGATGAGAGATATATTCCAGGCACATGCAATATAAGCCTGAAAATTATGTACAGAGACATATCAATAGAAAATGGTGCCATTTACGCGAGTGTACAATACTTAGGGGGAGTTGGAACTCTAGGTCCGTTAACCCTAACCCTATTACTTCGATGTGCCTTTTCTCAAAATCTGTTCTAGATTCATTCTTCAAATTTTTCATACAAGTAAAATACATCTTTCTCATTATACTGAAATGATTTTAAATAAATTCAAAAATTTATTTTTCGCAAATTTTTTTGTGTCAAAACAAAAAATGTTAAATTGGCCCTTTCGATGTACCTTTTCTCAAAATCTGTTTTAGATACATGTTTGAAACTTTTTATACAAGTAAAGTACACCTTTATCATTATACTGAAAAGAAATTTAAAAAAAAACCCTCAAAACTTTATTTTCTACAATTTTTTTGTGTCGAAATAGGGTAAAATTTTACTATGTCTAATTAAATATTTTGTAAATTTATAAAAAAAAATTGTAAATTAATCAAAAGATCATTTCAGTATAATGAGAAAGGTGTACTTTACTTGTATAAAAAATTTCAAACATGAATCTATAACAGATTTAGAAAAAAGGTAAATCGAAGTGACCAATTTAACATTTTCGGACTAACGGCCTTATTCACCATCCATGGTTAAACCATGATCAGCGGTTAAAAGGGAATTTACACGAACAAGCGAATGCTGACCGAAATAATCAACTGGATGTATACCCTAACTGGCGAGAAACTCGTTTTGCTAGAAGGCTGAGGGTGATTTTAAAAATCGCCAACAACATAGAAATTGAGATACCATGCCAAAATAGCAACCCGCCAGGCTATATATTTGGCGACGCATTTCGGTCAGCTTTCGCATTATGATAGCAGAACCATCATTTAACTGCTGATCATGGTTTAACCATGAATGGTGAATAAGGCCGTTAGTGTTCCAACTCCCCTTAAGGACAGAAAACATTTACAAGTACGCGGACGTGAAAATTTAGAAACTAGCTTTTACCTAGTTTCGAATAACTAACTAGCTAGTAATTCGAAGGACAAACTCCAGTTCGGTGGAAATTTCAGCAAGAAAACACAGTGGCGGCGATTGGGAGTTAAAAGTGGGGAAGGAAGCTAAAAGTTTATAGGCAACTGAAAGTACTGGAGTATGTGGGATAGGACACAAAACTTTAAAAATTACCTTTGTAAAATCAGCTGCGTAAAATCCTCTGCAGAGAGAACCACTTATAGTAAAAGGTATTATAAGTAGCTGGTCTTTCTTCTTCATGTACTTAATAGTAGCAAAGACGTGGTCCCATGAGAGTTTCACATCCTTTGTGGTTTTCACCATACTATCCAAAAATAGCAAAACTAGCAAAGATGCTACAATCCCACACGCCACACCTATACCAATTAATAAATATCTAGTTTCATCTGGCACTTCTTCTATGCTGTTACTAAAACCTTCTTTATCTGTACTACAAAAACTTGCTCCACAAGAGGAGTTTGAAGCTTTAATGTGATCTTCTTTGTCACCTGCATTGAGGACGTAATAACTGATTAAGCTACTCAACATTACTGCAGAATGGTATGCCAAACCACTGATACCGAAAAAGAAAGACTTAGTTGAGTCGACATAAGTCTGATATTTCGAAGTATCTTCACTGTCTGCATCCGAAAGCATTTCTTCCTTTCTTTCATTCAAAAGATTCTTTGGCGTCTCGGAAAAACCGGCGTCATTAACTATTTTTAGATTGTGGCCTTTGGTATCTTTCGTTGTTTCTGTAATCTCTACCTCTGGAAATAATTTGTTTTCAGATAAACTATCCTTCTTGTATTTGCAACCGGTAAGTGTGACGGGTGAGGAATCTACGTCGCACATGGCACTATTTCTGTTTGAAACCGAACTGTCACCTGTTTTACTGAGTAGATCAAATGCTGAAAGTGGTTCCACTTTTTGTCCATCTGATTTGAATGTCATAATTTCTTTGTCAACTCCAGAATTCTCATATTTAGGTGCGACATTAGATGCATTTCTGGATTTCCTTCCATCCTTTCCAATTTTACAAAACAGGACGGAAGCTTCATTGAAATATGTGCACTGCGATGACCAAAGCAAAGAGTTACCAAAACCTCTGAATATGGCTGAAGGTAACATGGTAATCCACGTCGGATAAAAATTGGATGCAATGAAAGGTAAACACGTTATAATAGCTAGGAGCAGGGAGTTCTTTGCCCCCAGTTTCTTGATAAGGAAACTGGAAATCAATAATGATGTTAATCCATAACTGACGTACATTACAGCCACAGAGATAGTCCCAACTCCTTCATCTTTATTCATCGTGGTTTGCAACATAAAGATCCCTTCATCACCAGTTTTAAGAATAAAAAATGATACAGATACCACAATCAAATTTTTGATGATTCTTGATTTACTGAGACCTGTTATTAGATTAGATCTATGAATTCTTCGAAACATTTTTTCTTGGATTCTTGGGACGGGAAAGCAAGAACCCTGTAAATAAAAGACAGACAGAATAATCTTAGTAAAAATAGAATAATTTTTAAAATATTTAATAAACAATTTTTGAACAAGAATGAATTTTAATTTGGGTTTCGATTTCACTTTCATGTTGCCTCGACAGAAACGTAGTTGGTTAGGTTAATACTGATTCGTTTCTTTTTTCAGGAGTCACTCATCGAAAAAAGATGCGTCGGTAATTTTCTAAAATGCAATTCAGAAAATTACAATTACAAATTTCGGTTATTTAAGGGTAGAGCTATATTTTAAAAATTGTATTTCAATTTGATTCTCTTGAAAAATATTTTTGTAGCACTGTTCATTTACTACCTAAGGGATATAATAGTGGGGCGAAAAACAATTTTCGTATATATTTAAATTAATGTCTTATTTGACCATTTTTTACTTTCTCGTATACGAAGTATACAAAGAGAAAGTATTGTAATCGTCAAAAAATTCGAACTCGAGATTTTGACGAATCTCCACGTTTGAGACCTCCCTGAGTCCGAAAAACACAATTTTGGAATTATGTCTGTCTGTCTGTGAACACGATAACTCGAAAACTATTAGAGCTACGGGGATGAAATTTGGTATGTGGTCTTTGCACATAATTTGTAGGTATCTATCAAATTTTGGACAAAATCCGTCCACGGGAAGAAGTCTGTCTGTCTGTATGTCCGAAGTCATGCGAACACTATAACTCAAAAACTTGAATATCTAGATGGATAAAATTTGGTACACAGTTTTATAGTCATGAATGTAGGTTTGTATAAAATTTTGGGCCAAATCCGTCAACGGGCTGATTGTCAGTCGGTCTGTATAATCGCATACTTGTAAAAATTATATCTCATAAGTCCTTTGACTTAGATAAATAAAACTTGGTATCACGTATGCTAACATTAATTAGAGATCTGTGCCCAAATTTCGTTCAAATCTGTTAAAAAACAGGTGTTCAAATTGCATATTTAGTTCAAAACGCACATTGCAACTGTGTGTTGGCGAGAGTCAGTATAGTTGGCTTTTAAGCTTAGCGGCCTACGAAGGAGATTGTAGCTACGGACGCGCTTCGGAAATTATGGCAACCCCACTGACATTCTCCAGATGGAAGGTATGGTGAAATCTTGCGTGTTATTTGTACTAAGATTTCGTTCTCAAAAACTTTAAATAAAGTTGTGATACCTCAGCGCGTTTAAAAATTGAGAACTTACGCAACTTTTTTAATTGTTATCATTTTGCTTTTACACATAATCATAAAAATGGGCGCAGGTCATTTTAAAATTATAATGACTCAGAATTTAGGAAGCAAACGGGACGAATAGTATACGGGACGTATGGCAACCCTAGTTAGAGGGAAAATGACACCTTTTTGGGAAGTATACGAGAAAGTTTAGGGGAGACCACTCTCCCGCTGGTTAAATTTGATAAGAGTTAATAAATGAATTATTATTTTCTATTCAGCCCTTTTAATAAAGAATTGCAATATGAGTATTATTAAGGTGACCAAAATCCTCCTTTGGTAAGTTATGTCCTTCCTCGAAAAGTGTACAATAAATGATGATACAAATGTCTTCATAATGCATCTATCATATTACTAGCCGCCTACGGCGACCAGCTGGTTCGCCCGTTTAAATTAGTTTTTATTTTTGTATTTTATATTAATTATAGCATTACCCGTCGCATTTTCAGCTGCGATAACTCAGCAAAGACGAACAAAAAGAACTGAATATTTTATTGTATTTGACAGATAGTAAAATATTTAAAGACGTAAATTTTAAAATGCCAGCGATGCAATTCTGTATGATGCATCGCAGCTAACGAAACTTACAAACTGAGTTCCAAATAACTTTCACTCAATTCATCTATCACTCATCGGTAGAATGATTAACGCTGAATAGAGTCGCAAAAGCCGAACATGCTGGAGGCCCGTGTGAACCAGTGGGTACAAAAAGTGAGGCGGCAAAAAATTCATAGAAATCTAAGACCCGAGCAGTGGCGGATTTTGTCAATATGAGGCCACAGGCGCAAAACTCACTTGAGGCCCCCTCCCTCTACCCAATGTCTCAACTTCCCCATCGGCTTAGCCCTACGATGTGCGTAGAATAGGTTTTGAGGCCCCCTACAGTGACCATCAATGGTCAACGCCCCTGCCCTTACCCAATGTCGCGACTTCGCCGTCGGCATAGCACTACAATTTACGTCCAATAGATTTTGTTACCCCTTCCGAAAGTCACTAATTCGCCATCAGTTTTGCACTGCTGTGTATGTCGGATGGATTTTGAGGCCCCCTGGATTTTCGAGGCACGAGGCGAGCGCCTCTAACGCCTGTGCGGGAAACCGCCACTGGACCCGAGAGTGTAAGAGGTAGACAATAAAATTTAAAAATTAGTTAGTTTTCCGAACATTATTGCCTTTTTGTAGTTCCTAGTTTCAGGCTGTAATTTCTAGTTTCTAATATCAAATTTGATGAGTTATCACTTGAGGAAATTCAAGTTTGGCGGCAGTACAGCTCTTAAGCCTAACCAAAATTTTAATAAAAAATTACCTATAATGCAATATACGAAATTTGAAAGCCTTTTCATGCCTCATAATTTTAAAATGGCAGGAAAGCACGAGATTAAATGCTTGAAGAAAGAACGAAAATCATTTCAGTGTACCTCACACACAATAAAAACAAACCTGAAATAAAATATCTGTTGCCACGCTTTGTAAAAATATTACTTTGAAGCAGGTGCGATAAAATATTTCAGAAATGCAATGAATACTAAAGTGAAAATTCTGCTTTGGAGTTAATTTCCCAAGAAAACAATTTATACTATCACAACCGTAACAATTGCAAAAGCGCGTGAATAAAAGATTTGCTGAAATAATGAGATGGTTTGAATTTTATTTACAGCAATAAAAACATTGTTACAATTCATATTTTGAAACATTAATTAAACTTGAACAAAAGGTCGCAGAAATACGATCGGTGTCATTGAAAAGCTATTTTTTTATCTTTAAGATGATCTAAAAATGTTTTTTTTTTTTTGCGATAATAGGATCCGAAGTTATTCCGGAAAAACTTTAAAATTTAAGGCATTTTTTAAATAATTTAAATTCTAATTAAAATTTCGAAAAATCCTTTCTTAGTGAGCACCTACTCCCCAAGAAGCAACTGCCTGACAAATTTCAAGTTTCTAGTCCTAGTGGTTTGGGAGATTTTCGTGATGAGTGAGTCATGGTATCTATCCTATTAAAATTCGAAGGTAAACAAACGTATGTATCTATGTCCGGCTATCTTCTCACGACCATTGAAACAAGTAGAAAGTACCGAAATGTAGGAAATAATCCAAGGAATCCATTTCACCCTTGAAATTGTAAAACTATAATTAGTTAAAAAGATATTAATTAAAAACTTAATATTGATTGATTTCCCCTACCCCGTGCTGCCATCTATTGACAGCTTTGGCATCCAAAGTTCTTTCATTTTTTGTTTATTGACAACTTTGACTCCGAAGTTCTTGAATTTTTTAAATTTATTTGATGAAACCTGGTTTAAATTTGTATAAAAAGGGTTTTTTCTATCTTTTTTTTTTTTTTTTTAGCAAACTTGGTGTTTTGAAATTATAAGCAACGAAAAAAATCATAAAATCATTTTCTGGCTCTTTCAATATCGGTCAGTCACGTGCCGCTATCTATTGAGCAAATAAAATAGAATTTTAAAGTTATTCGTTTACAACCGAAAAAAAAATCAAGGAAAACATAATTAGAAGCTAGAAATATCAAGGAAACTCAAATAAAATCCAAAATTAATTTATTTGAAAGTAAACTTAAACTTTTTATAAAAAGAATCCAAATAAATTTAAAAGTTATTCTCTGAAAATGATCACGAAGCCTGGGATATTAATGAAACTCAAATAAAAGTAAAAGTATCTTTATTTGCAAAGAAATCTAAATTTGGAAAGCTACGGTTTTTAAGTAAAATTCAGATTTAAAAAAAATCAGGGATAAACAAATATGAAACAAGAAATATCAATTAAACTCAAATTGTATTCAAGATTCGTTTATTTGCAAATAAATTTAAATTTTAATAAAACAAAACAAAATGTAAAATTTGTTTGTTTGTAGTGAAGCAAGTAATTTAATCCCCGGTAATGGTACGTTTGTGATGCTGGAGAATTTCAGTTCTGGGAATTGGATGATCTGCTGCTGTTGTTGGAGGCAAAGGGTGTGCGGGATTAGTTTGTTTTTAAGCAAAATTCATATTCAAAAATAAAAATTATTAAAAAAATAGTGATGTAAATTAATTTTAGGCATTTTGAGGGTCAATTGAAGATCCTCTTCCGCACAGAAGTCCCCTTCTAACATCATACTGAAACTTTGATGATTTGCTACAACTTAAGTGTGAATGGCAGAATTTCAGGTTTTAACCAAACAATGCAACTACATTCATCAAATCAAAAACGTAAAAAAAAAGTAATTTCATTCGAGTCTGCAGAAGTCCCCTTTTAAAATCTAATGGTTCACATACGGTGTTTTTCCATTTATTTATTTAGCGGAAGCTGGTATTTCTTTTTTTAGAGAGCTTATATGTTTGGATTTATTAATATAGGAAAAAAAATAATTTTCTTTAATTTTTGTATTGAGGTGTTTCACTTCGTAACGTTTGTTGGGGAAAGTAAGTGACAATTTTTGTTGAAAAAACAGAGGCGGGCCATATGAAAATATATGGATCCATATGACCTCACTTCTCTCCGCCCGGGAATATCCTATTATTCGAGATAGTCCGTGCAACGCCGGGCCACGCAGCTAGTTTATAACATATTCTGTATTATTGTTGCAAGAAATTAAATGTTTCTTTTATTTATGATATTTTTTCGTCGAAGCGTCGAAAGATTAGATTGTTAATGAATTCAAGTATCATATGCAAAATAAAATAAATAAGTGATTAATTTTACGCACTGCAAAAAGTGGGAGTGTTGCAGTTCCGCAGTCCCTATACATAATTCATATTATATATATATATATCAAAGTCATGAAAATCAATCAATGTTGAAATTAAATGGAAAGACTGTAGTTTATCGGTAAAAGCGTATAGATCAGGCATGGGCAAACTACGGCCCGCGGGCCAACTCCGGCCCGCCGGAAGGTTTTATCCGGCCCGCGGATAGAATTTTAATTTGCCAGTCCGACGGAAATTAAAAGAAAATATGATTTATATATTATATATCCATCT
>BGPR01016115.1:0-12911 GCA_013235015.1 Araneus ventricosus
GTACGCATGTTTCATATATACGTATGACGTAAATTACATATGTACGTTTCAGATGTACGTTACTTATGTACTTACGTTTAATGTATATTTACGTTACATACGTACTCATGTATCATTTATACCTACTATCGATAGTTTGAAAACTATCGATAGTTTCAGTCGATAGTTGGGAAAACTATCGACTGGACTATCGATAGCTGAACTATCGATGTTTAAGGAACACTAGCTTGGATGGATATTTTAAAAATTTAAATGCAAAATATTTTATTATAAAAGTGGTAATAATAGTGCATTTCAAGAAACATCTGAATATTTCATCGAACTACATTTTTCGAAATTATTTGCACCTCGAAATTACTATAATTCTACATTCAAGTCATTCCATTTATTTTAACTAACAAATATCAAGGTGTAAGAAAAGTTATATCAGACATTTAATTATTAAGTTGTAAAGCTTGTTTTACGAAGCTAACACCTTGGTTTTGTATCTGACAAAGATATGGATTTCTAACACCGAATTAAATTAAAAATTCTTTTCAAGTTTTCTAGCTTTTATCGCATAATCCCTACTAACCTATTTAACATATTATCAGGTATCTTTCAGTTACGTTTCTCCGCTGAAACCTTATAAAGTAACTTAAATTATAGAATTTAAAATTTATGACTTTAAACATATTTTCTATACCGAACTATATTAATTTGAAATTAGTATTATGCCCCTGGACTCGTGGTTTACAATATTACCGGCCTCAACAAAAGGAAGTAAAGAATCTTTAATTATAATTCAGTCGCATTCCTTCAGCATGCAGTTTTAATATGGATGCGGAAAGGAAAATATTTATCCAAAATAAAATAAAAATTGCATGAACTATCATAGAGAAATAAAATGCGAGAAAACTACCTTTAAAAGCAAATTGAATTAAAAATCAAATAATATAAAATTAGAAATATGAAAATAAATCTACCCGCACATGAATACATTTTTTCTCTTTATTATATGTTGTAAAAATCTTTACGCACGGAATACAAAGATGTCCAGTAGAAACCGTCGAACCTATATCTACCATATATTTTACTTGAAGGGTGATAATTTCCCTACATATAATATTTTAATATTTGACAAATTTTGGAGGTTAGAAATGTTCCCCTTAGAGTTATTTTCGGCATAAAATTTTAATTAGAATTTCAGTCAATAGAAATATTACTCAAAATGTTTATGTTAATTTTAATAAAGTTTTAAAAATTAATTTTATTCACATTTTGAAACTATGCTTTCATTGTTACATTGAAATTCAAACCAATATTCTTGTTCCACGAAATCCTTTACTCACGTGTTTTTATTTCACTGTTAAATTTGCAAATAACTGTTAAGCTCTTAAAAAAGCATTACCACGACATTCTTTAAAGTTACTCCTTTTAAACATTCCTGTTATATAAGAGACTCATTCATTCGGTATATGTTACAGTTATGTTCAAAAATTTTACTCATAGAAAGCAATGACTTATGCAATCAATCCGGATGAAGACAAGACAGACGGATAAAAAATAATACATTTCCCTGCTACTATTTTTCGGATTAGAAGTTCGAATTTTGTTCTTTTAGTATAACGTCTCTTAACATGCAACACCAGGCTTCTCAATTTTTTGTATTTTCAAAGAGGAAGAAAAATTTCAATCTTTCGCAACTAATAACGAATACTTTTTGAATTTAATTTTACTTCTGGTAGGAACATGCGGTCTTCTGTTTATATCAGATGTTAAAAAATTCACAAATCTCCTTTATTGGATGCGAAAATTATTATTATTTGAAATCTCAAAAATTGAGATAGGTGTTGTTGCATGTTAAGTAATGATAAGGTGATTTAAATGGTTTTCATTAGCATTTACGAGGAAAAAATAATGTGTCTTTACAATGAAAAAAACTTACGTTTACTCGGAGTATATAATGAAAGTATACATTCATTTAAAAAAGTACAAGATGAATATATTTCTTCTATTTAGATGATAGATCAGATGAAAATTACACATATTTTGTCACGGGAAAAATAAATCCGCCAGTATTATTCAGCAGCAGTTCGTCGGATATTTATTCAGAAGGTACCAATTTACTGAAAATAAAGTCTAATAAAATGTTCCATGTATATGTCCTACCAAATGTACGGTTATTTGTCAAGATTCTTCATACAGTAGACGTCGCTTATAGTGATCACGTATATAATCATCAATCATGGTATACTGATCAACAGCGTAGAACGGATCTTCCGCATCTTAATTCATAGAAAATCCGCCGATTATAGTGATCAACAATTCCTTTACAGTGATCAATTTGAATGGTCGGGCTGGAAAGTCCACGGCCAGAGGAAGGGTAAAGGGCATCTAGAACTGGTTTTTTTCTGGATCATTTCTCCAATGGAACCATCCTTTCCCTCTACCCTTTGAAGTGTTCTGCCTTCTATTTAGTGATCTATCGGCTATTATTAGAGAGCATTGTCAGTTTCAAGATGAACAAACGTCGCGCGTTGAGCTTTAAAGAAAAATGCGATCTTCTGAAAAAGTACGATGAACTTCCTAAATTAAGTCATCGGGAGGCTGCGGGTATGATATGACCATAAGGAACTACTTACGCCATGGATGTTCTCTGAGCACCAAACAAGAGCTTAACCCTGATGTCATTAGAAAGCCAGCCGACCTTCCCGAAGAAGCTTCTGATACCTGGATCAAAGTTGATGCAAATTTGGAGACTGCTGAAAAAAACTGCAGGATTAACGATGTGTCACGTACGGTAAATCGAAGAGATGATGGCATAGAGCTTGAGGACAATGACGAGGAAGAAGATCTAGAAGGAAAACCACCATCAGCTCAAGATACTCTGCAAGCCCTTCACACATAAGAAAGATCAGTTCTATACCATGCTGAATCTTCCAATGGGTATTATTCATACCAACGGTTTATCCAATGAATGCTTGATAACTGAGAAGAACAGGTTAGTCTCGATCACTTTAGCCCTTTAAGACCGAACCCGTACCATCGTACTTGTTAGACATTAGCTAGCATTTCTGCTTCCTGGAGAGTTGTATTTAATAAATGCTGGAAAGTAATGACTGTTTTAGTTTCCAGAATATCAATAGTATCTATTTTTCTCAAAAGACGGCAGAGACAGACCATATTTCAATAATAATCGCGTCAAATCTATTTGCAAAAAATTCGCGCTAAACATTTGAATTATTTATCTGTCGCAATTAGTTAATTATTAATACATATTTAATTGTTTAGATACCAATTGTTAATTTAATGTTGAAATAAATGAAAAATAGGAAAATATGTTAGTTAAGAGTTAATATAATTGCTCTTTAGGCGCAATATTTGTTTACCCGCACGATCTTGCTGGTTCGGCTTTATTTGATCTCACTGTCCGAAAATCGACTTCTTTTCTGTAGCATTTTCTCACGTGATCCGATGCACACCTCTCCGATGCATGTTTTCTTTCGACTGTATCAAATTTGAAAAATAAATTAGGTTTATCTTACATAGATAATGCCTAACCCACGCGATCTTACGGGTTAAAATTGACACCGAAAAAGCCTAACTCGCACGATTGTACTGGTGCGCTCCTGCATTTGAGTGACATGCTAAATTTTTAAAATTATTTTTTACAGCAACAGTAGAAACCAAAACTACATATAAACTGAAGAAAATAAATTTAAGGATAAAAATATCCCCGGTCTTAAAGGGTTAAGGGATAGTTAGGGCGCCCCTTTTCAAATAAGTCAAAATGGGCGACAAGGATGTTCGTTTGAGGGGAAGGAGAAATAAAAGTCTACAGTAAGCTTTCGAAGCGCAAATGGGTAAAAACTGTTAATATATTTTCAGGTTAAAAACCTGATAAAATCAATCCTAATTTTTCTCCTTTATTTATACTTTTTTCCTGCTCAGATTACCGGGGCCAATTTTTTGAAGATTAGAAATCTAATTAAAGTCAAATGTTTAAAAAGATATTTTTGGTGCTTTAAATTAGATTTCCTACTGTTAGTGACGAATTTTATAGTTGGACTCTGCCGTATAGGCAAAGTAGCGAAAATAAAAATTTCACATGTATAGAACAGTTTGCTTTGTCGGACACTAATTCACGTTAGTTTCATTTTTTATTATTCATCTAGATCAAATAACAGTACTAATTTCTTTTCATCAGCTCAGATATAAAATTCCAAGCTATAAACAAAAATAAGAGTTGAAGAATTTAATGAGTGTCGTTAAGCTGATATAAAAAAATATAAATAGAAGAAATTTTATTATAATAGTGGTTGATATATACGCTGATCCGAAATATTTGAATTCATTTTAGTCCCCCATTCTAACCTGAATAGAATCTCATGAAAATTGACTGAATACTTCTTTCTTGATCAGATTAATGGATATAATAACAAAAATAGTATACTACACCCAGGACAATTGGATATCAAAAAATCATTTTCTACAACCAATCAGTTTTTACGAGTAACAGAATTCGTCACTCCCGGGTTTATCGAAGAGTAAAGATACTGGTGCGTTCTTCCTGGTTATACAACGTGGGGGATTGGGTTGACGGATTAATACATAGATTAATAAAAAGCAGCATATCTAAATGAATGGAAATTTAAAATAAAATTTGAAAATGCTATGTTAGATACGAATTCAGTGGAATTTTCAAGTTTTTATAATTAATCCATATTAAATGCCAATAGGAGGAGTTGATGTAGATTGATTCCTTGGAACATCGATACAGTTCTTAAATTTTGATTATTAGAATGGCTCAAGATGCTCATATCCCCTCAAGTATACGCCACTGCAAAGATTAGAACGCGGTAAATTTTTCGGCCGTAATCAAAAATTAATTTAAAAACGAATCAAACCGCTAATCTTTGAGTCGAAGTATATTTTACTCTATGTACATGTTTTGTGTCTTCTTTCACTATTTACCTTTTCCTGCCAGGGAATCTACTCCAACGGTTGGGAAAAAAAAATATTTTTCTGAACTATATTAAGTTTTCATATTTTTTAGCGTTGATTTTGCGTGATCACTTCTTTTAAGTAAAAAAGTCTGTTGGGGCAGATTGATACAGTTGACTCCGAGGCACATTGATACACATCTTCTGTGTGTATCAATGCGTCTTAACAGCAACTACTTTGCAAAATCGTCTTCAGAAATAGAAGAAACTTAAAAATGATCTATCTATGAGAAAAACGTATTTAAGTATTTGTTTAATCTATGAAAACAGTTTAAATTTTATTGTAAAAATAAAAGGAGTTGTTGTAAATTAAGTTTAAATTATTCTTTTCCGAATTTATTAAAATTGGAGGGAAAAAGTTTACGGAAATTTTATTAATATCATCAAAAGGATAATTTTTTGCATTTTTAAATAGTATAAAAATTATTTTTGTGCTATATTATTTTCGAAATTTATCAAGGAAAAACACGAAAATTTCACTTTATTTTTAATTCATTAAAATTTCATAAAATCTTCAAAATATCATAATTTTAAACCGCGGATAATTCACGATGACGGCACCTGAACTGGCACCACCTCTCCAAATTTCATCATATCTTCCTCCTTCTGCAGCGTTGTTGAAGATTATCAGACCGAATTATGTGAAATGAGCGTTTGTTAATGCCGAGACATTTAACTGAAGATTTACCGGTATGAAAACACGCACTTTCTTGACTAAAAAAAATTCACGTTGACAGGGAAGGGCATCCAGTCCGGGCATATCTTTCCGAAGAAATTTTGACTGCATTGTATAATGTTCCACGATGAATCGTCGTCAATCGCAATGCGCGATGCTCTCAGCTCACATTATTTTCAATTTTTGAGTTGCTATAAGTTGCGATTCAAGAATTTCGATAATCATTGCGGTTTTCACTTGGAATTTCTATCATCAGTGCTTTGACCTTATTCCATACATCTAAGACAAAAGTAGGAGAGATTAAAGGTCGTCGTTGATGACAATTTGGTCGATTATTTTTGTATTTATTAATAAATACTCTTTTAAAATAATTTGGCACCTTAGAAATAATGGTTTTGTAAAAGATAAAGATTATAGGTAAGAGTTAGGGATGCTCATCGAAGTAGAATTTGAATGTTCTTGATTTCGCAATCTGATTTTTCACCTTTGGTTCTTTCATTGTTTACAAGATTTTGGCAAGGATTTATGTAAAATAATTTTATCTTGTATCTTACCAAATAAAAATGTTTGATTTAGAAATGCCAATTTTTTCAATACAAATTATTTTGTAGTGAAAACAAAAGAAAAACGGAACCAAAAATTGTCTCTTTGTTTCCTTATCTGAACATTCCTCGCATTCTAACTGATTCCTGTTTGAAAATAATAAACAATCGGGTATGCTTAAATTAAAAATGCTTGTACTGTTCACTTCCATTTTCAAGGTACCAAGTTTTTACATATACGATATGTATTCACAAAACTACGGTAAATGTGAAAGTTTTGCAATGTTTTATAAACTATAAATAGATGTTTGAAAGGACATGCAAATAATTAAACTAAAAAAGTATTTCCTTAGCAAATGATGCAAAGTAAACATTGCTTCATTCCAAATGTTTAATGCAGCTCTCAATTAATTGAAAGTGTATAATTGTTTAAAAACTCCTTGATATCGAAATTCGAGATGCACATCATAATTCTTCTAAATTTGCTGCAACAGTTTGCGAAAAATGGCTTAATTGTTTACTGTCTTTTTGCAGCATTTCTAACCAGTATTTAAGGTCAGATAGCTCTCTCTGTTACCCACAATTTCATTGAATAAATATGGTGCTATTGACGGTAAAATTGCTATAAATTTATGCAGAAATAAATAATCTTTAACATTCCAGCAGGCTCGCATATGCAGGGTTACTTATATTGTGTATCGTATTACATACTTATATCATTCTTTTATAAATTTAAGTGCCATTTTTATTTATATAATCTTCGTTTTTATAAAACTATTTAAAACAGATGACATAAATAAAAGTTGAAATTATTTTTGTTTAACAACACAATGTTAATATGCAACGCGTTGCACGATATAAATATCTTGTGGATACACGTGCCCGATGGGAGGTTAAAATTTTATTTGATAATGAAGTCTCACAAATATTGTATTTGTGCGCATTGAAGGGATGTCACATTCAGTTTCTAATTATAATCGAAACAAACTTTCTCTTATTTTAGACGCAGTAGCTGGTAATTTTAAAAATTAAATATGCAATTAAAAATTTAGATTACCCGTATTTTAGCTGATTTCCTGCCTCAACTAAAGGAAGTAAATAATTTTTAATTTTAGATTAAGAAATAAAAATAAAGAAATTTAAAACATTTTTTCAGAAATGTCAGAAATGTATGAAATAATAATGACATGTAGAGTGTAAAACAAGTGCATTCTTTCCTCATGCAGTCAGAATATGTATGCAGAAAAGAAAATAATCTTTATCAGAAATAATAAAAAAAACTGCATAAAAAATGACGAAGAAACGAAAAGAGAACTGATGAAGTAAAAATGAAACAAAGCAAACCAAATTAAAAATGAAATATACCAAAACGAGAAGTATAAAAATAAATGCTCTCCTCATAAATACTTCATTCCACATGATGAAAGCTTTATTCTTTCTGTTTATTTTATGATGCAAAAATGGTTACGCACCGAATGCAACGCTCTACAAGAAAAACCGTTGAAACTAGAGAAACCGAATTTGACACTAGAAGGGAAGGAATTCTAAAATTTTTATTAATATAATATTTAACATACGTTGGAGGGTAGGAAAGTGCTTCATAGAGCGATTTTAAAATTAAAATTTTATTTTAAATTTCTGTTAATATGAAATTTCAAAAAATATGATTTTAATATATTTTTGAAAATTAATCTTAATTAACATTTTGTAACTATGCTGTCATTTATATAATGATATTCAAACCAATTTTATTGCTTCACCACAACTTTTACTTACTTGTTTTTTCTTCTGTTAAAGTAGCAACTAACTGAAAAATTGTTAAAGTAGCATTATCTCGGACATTTTTTTAAGTAGAACCTTTTTCAAACATTCCTGTAATATAATGATGCGTTCATTCAGTATCCGTTAATTGCATGTTGTATGAAACGATACTCATATAGAAGGCAACGGCTGATGCAATCAAACCGGTTGAAAACAAGACAGACGTAACATGACTAAACAGTACTCTGTTGCGATGTTTCGAAACAGAGGTACGAATTTCTTTTTTTTTCTGTATAGAATGATTCAAATGGCTTTCTTTATAGTATATACGATTGAAAAAATTATATGTGTAAAAATTAAAAAAAAAATCTACGTGAGGCTGTCTCTGCGAAACGGCCGCTGGGATTGAGGGGCGTAGGCTTACTTACCTTACTCAACTGTGACTTTATGTGACTATTAACACTATAGTCTATAGTAACTATTAGTCTAGTGTGACTATGTGACTCTATCTATGCAAAATTCTTCGTGATTTTCACCAAATTTGCAACCTTACTGTGTCTAAACCGTTGTTTCAAATTCTAAAATTCCTTTTTCAATCTTTATCGTAACCCTTTCTCTGTTAAATGAATCTACACCCAACTCTCTATATTATTTGTTTGAGGAGCTATAAACGTTTAACTTGAGCGCGAAAAGCGTCACAAATTTTGTTCTTTCCCGACACACCATTAGACCACTATGGAGAGACGTAAGTCTATGTCAAAAGACACTTCCGTTTACTTAATATATATAATGAAAGCTTGCATTGAATAAGGTGAATATTTCTTATCTTTAGATGACAGAACAAATGAAAATTACACATGTGCTGTCGAGGAAAAAGTAAAACACAACCACCCAGAATTATTCTGGCGGCATTCGTCGTATATTATGCAAATACATATTTTCAGGTAATAAAGTTTAATAAATGTTTTCTTGTCTAAAGATTTGACACGTTGTCATATGCATATTTGAACTTTCACTAACTTTGAACCTTGCAAACATTGTTAAAGGTTTTCACAGCTGTATAAGACTGTATGCGTGTATACCAGAGTTCATCATTCCAGTTCAACTTCTTTTTTTGAAATCACACGAAATTAAAATTTCAAGTCTCTAATGTTAAAGCCAAATTTGGAATTTTTTTGATATCTTGAAATATTGTTGATATAGATGTATAAGAAAAACTATTTTCTGCATCTTTAAAAATTACCCATTTATTGTTTTAATTTGATATAATTTAATTCAAATTTCCATACCGAACTATTAGAAACCTATTTTGCTGTACGCTACACCGCAAAACGGGGTCATAATAAAAAAATTTATAGACAGTTTGTCTTCCATTCAAACATTAAAAGGAACTGTAATTAAATAAAAAATTATATTAGATACAGATAGGAAACCTAATTTTTTTTAATTTGAGGCCTTGTCAGTCTCTCTTGGGTTAAAGTGCAAAGTGTGAGAAAGAGTGGAAATCAAGGCTCAGCCAGAAATTTCCAGGTTCGAAACCCAATTCCACTGAAGATCCCTCGTGTTTGGGGACAATTGCCCTTTAAATCATACGGGGTGGTCAATCATCCTCCCACTCGCTGGTGTGGTGCGGGAGTTTGGAGGGGATGCCAGCTCAGGTGTGTCTTCGTCAATAGAGTTTCAAGATTGCGAGATGATTCCTCCTATGTTGCTTTAAACCATGACGAAAATATAAATAAACTAAAATAGCAGACATATTGTCAGTAAAAGTTGTAATGTGTTTCTTGATTTCTGAACATAAAATGAATTGTGGTCTAGTTAATCAGAAGTTGGCTAAAATTTACAACACTTGACCACATTCGGTTAATTTAAGTTAAGCTGATCAAGAACTAAAATTTCAGCAAATTTTATTTCAGAAATTTAACGTTGGGAGTAGAGAGATTTGTCGGTAATTTATTGTGTTAGTGGATTCTATCCAGGCTTTAGAATGGCGACGAGCGCAGCGTTTTCCAACAATCTGGGGAATAGATTTATTCCAATAATCAGTTAAAAATTTCTATTGTTTATATATGATTGTTACTGGAACGGCCGTTAGCATTTTTCTCGTTTCATCATCTAGATATTATTGAAGAGATACACCGAACAGTGGGACCGCAAGCGGCGTGGCTTGATGCATGGGAGAGATGAATTTCGCTTGATAAATGACGCCTTTAAATTCGAAGCAACTTTGATTCCCTTCAGAGGAGCGAATCTATTCTACAAAATTTTCCGATATTTACTTTTATCGCAGGCTATAAGTAGTGGCATGTTAAGTTTGAAATAGCATAAGAATAAGAAGATTTTATTGCATTTCTTTTGCATTTGAATTGTATTTTAGTTGCTTCTAATGTTTGAATAGAAGACAAACGGTGCATGAAAAATTAATTTTGACCCTGTTCTCGTGTCCTACTTGCCGAGAAATTTGTTTCTAATAGTTTGGTATAGGAAAACGGAATTTAATGTGATCAGACTGAATCTTTAATTTTGTAATTTTTAAAGAATGAATTCGCTTCTGTATGTCTATAATGAAGGACAGAATCTAAATGCATAAGTTTTTCATCTGCAGGAGTAATGTTAATTTTATATAAATATAATTCATGAATATTGATGATATGATTAAAATTATTTGATTTTAAACTGCTTAAGAGTTAAAGTTTTTTATATAGTTTTTCAGCGATAAAATGTAAGGGATGAATAGGTTGGTGTCAAAGTGTTTAATCCGTTAGTACAGAATGTAGGGCACAAGCAAGGAAGCTTTAAAAGAAAATTCGTTTGTATAATCTGGACTTTAGATATTTGTACTTCAATCGAAACCTGTTCAAGACACTAACACCGTCGAAAAATTACTTTTCAATAATTGAATAAAAATATAATTTTTTTTTTATTTTGGGAAAATTTTTTCTTTCTTTTTTAAATCTAACACCGATGCTAAAATTTAAGACCTTTTATTTACAATTATCATGACTTTATTCTCTTTTATTTCATTCTTCATCTTTTGGAACAGAATTTTTAGATAACTTTATTTGTTGTTCGTAAAGGAATGGAATTAAATATTCCTTTTAATCATATAACAAGATTCTTTAATAATGATAATATGACACAATAGCTAGGCATGAAACTTTCTTTGTAATTAAAGGAAGTTGGTTTACTATCATCTCTTATTTGAGAGTAATAATGTAAATAAATTTTAATTATTTACTTGAATTAGTCACCATTAATTTTTAAGAGGCAAGAATGTAAGTGATACAAATATGTATCACTGCACAATGTAGAGTTAAACTAGATGAAAAATAATTCGCATTTCCTAGCCTTGCTTAAATTAAATATTAGTTTTCCTAGGAATAGAAAGATCATCGATAAATTCAGTGAAATTAATTCGAACAAACGCGAATGTTTCGATGTTGAAATATGCAAGATCCCTTAGGAGATTTTGTCCCTTTGCTGCTTGTAAAAATATACTACTACTTGCTGTTTTGAGTTCACATCTATGTTCTTGATGCTTAAGCTTAATTATTTACCTTAACCTTAAATAACCTTTACCTTAACATTTAACCTTTACCTTAAATATTTTCAAATCTTAACAATCATTTTATCTATTGATTTAATTAGTTTTATTACGTTCACGTGGCACCACTTAGAAATAAATTTGAAAAAAAAAATGAATTTCTGGATTCTGACACATTTATAGTGATGAACTGCAATTTAGCCATGAAAGTAGAAAAAAATTTGTTTTTCTTTTCAGTGAAATAATAATTTTGTGTTTAAGAAAAACCTATTTCAATCAAATTTATTTGAACACTGAAATTTTTAACATTGATCTATTGAAGAGATAAACAACATCTTAACTATCATGCTACTCTCCATGTTTTCAACATTACACTTTTACAGCGAATTGGAAATCTGAATTAGATTTCACTCCTTACTGCGGCATGTGGTATTTCGTATGGTTTTTGTACATTTGTAATTTTTCAAATTTTGTATTTATGTGTTTTGTTATTCCAAAATGTATATAAGGTGTCTCGAAACAGATTAAAAATTTAATATGCTTTACAAGAATATAATCTTAAAACAAACTTGCAAAGTCAGTTGTCATATGCGTAAAGTAGAAGTTTTCGACCAATCTCTGATCCAAACGTTAAATTTCTGAAATTTTAGTTCTTGATCAGCTTAAAGAATATATTGACAAAGAAGGAATGCTAAATCCAGAACGATTCGGTTTCAGAAAATCACTTTCAAAAGCTAATCAATATTTTAGAGTAACAGAATTCACATCACGTCAGTGTTCATTGAAGGTTAAAAGTATTGGTACCGACTTATTCGACATACAAAAAAGCCTTTGATAGACTACGGGTTGAAGGTATAATAGCAAAAGTAATAGAATATAATTCCTTCATCCCTCTTTGCCACCTCGTAGCAGCATAACTAAATGAAAGGAAATCTAAAGTTAAAAACCGTTGTGTCGAACACGCATTCAGTTTGCTTTATGATTTTAACAATTCATCTGTGTTCAATGAAATTACTTATTTATTTTCACCAGCACAGATTTGAACATCCATGCTATAAATAAAAAGAAAACGATTACCAGCATACATAGCATTAAGTAAAAATTTTAAAAAGTTTAAATGGTAAATATTTGTATTATAATAGTGGTAAAAGTTTTATAAACACATCTGAATATTTTACCTGAAATCTCTCTACATTGTTCGTAATATTTTTAACTTTGCATTATTTGCAATTTGAAACCGAAATATCTCAATAATATTTGAAATAAATTTGCATCTTTCATTTACAGGGTGTCCAACAAAGGACTCCCTGATTTTAAAATTAAATAACTCGGAAACGGAGATAGATAGAAGAATGAAACCAATGGTATGTGTATTTTGAAAGCCATAAAAATCTGATACAGAT